>LUCG01132331.1:0-11627 GCA_001633085.1 Carthamus tinctorius
ATTTATCGGTGATAAGGTACCTAATATGTTTCTCATTCTCGGGTTCATCAAAGATTAGATAGGGTGGGGGTGGGGACGAGGGAAGTCTTCTCCACCCATTTCTATGACGAAGAAGAATGAATAAATATTTTTGACCTCTTTTAAATTGAAGAAAATTACAAAATGAAACGTAAAAGAAAATATGAGAATCTCTTCAGAAATGGTTTATGTCTACTATTCAGTTGGGTAGTGTTTATGCACAAAAAAAAAATGTAGGGCCAAAATGAGAATTCTAGAAATTGTTTTTATAAGGCTATATTTAATGGCAATCTTATGTAACTTTGTGTAATTTATATCAAAAAAAAAAACTAGCAATCTCATCACTTGATGGATTAAGATTGGTTAGCAAATATTATATCAAATGTGATAATTTTGTTGGTGGTTTTCTTTTTTCTATTTCTTGTCTAAAACTGTATTCAACGTTTTAGAAAACGCGCCATGGTGCGCCATGGTGTCGAGGTGTGGCCTTGCCACCACGTTAACCTCCTTGGCGTCGAGATAAGGCGTCGAGCTCGTTATGGCTCGCCATGGCACGTTATGCCTCGCCATGGCGCGTTATGCCGATTAGAATTTTTCATTAGTGTTAATTAAAATTTTCCTACTAGTGTTAGAATTTAGAAATTATTTTGTTTATCATGTTATATGAATTTAAATTGTTATCGTTCAAGACACTAATATAAATAACACGCATATATACATATATATTGTATATAGATTTGTCGTCTTAAGTCACGCCTTGAAAAACGCGATGGCCTCGCCATAACTCGTAAGGCGTGAGACTTGACCTCGCCATACCTTTTATTTTTATTCATAAAAGGTAAGTATATTAAAATTCAAAGCTTTTAATTCTTTTTTGATAGACCTTAATATTAGTATATTTATTTTTATATACAACTGATTATCATGGTTAGAATATAATATATAGTTTTAAAAGGTAACAAAACATTATATAATAATTTTTCATAGAATAAATAAATATTTTAGAATGAGGTGGGTTTGCTACTAAATGATTGAAAAGATTATTTAGATAAGAATTGAAGATTGTGTTGATATATATCAAACTAATTTATAATAAGAGGTTGCCTTGCGTCAAATCACTACCAAATATAGTTTAAAGTGTCGTTTATCAAAATATTTATCCGTGTATAGTAGGTATTTAAGAGGAAATATTACCTTACTAGATATTATGACAAGTAGGGGTGTAAACGAGTTGAACTTTTAACGAGCTACTTGAGTTCGAGCTCGTTTATCTTGAGCTCGAGCTTAATAATACTCGAGCTCGAGTCGATATCGAATACAAAATCGAGTTTGTTTAACTTAACGAGCCAAGTTTTATAACACCAATGTTCGACTCAGCTCGTTCGAAAACTCGATTAAATTTTTCTAATTGAGTCGAGTCGAGCCGAGCCATTCGAGCATACCTTTTTTCGAGCTAAACATGTTCATATATTAATTAATAATAGTATAAAAATATAAAAATTATCGAGCTCAAGTAAATAAACGAGTTAATCGATCGCGAGTTCGAACCCATAAACGAGCTTTGAGCTCGAGCCCGATAACTCAAAAAATATTCGAGCTCGAGCTCGAGCCCTACATTGAAAAAGTTAATCGAGCTCGAGTCAAGCTCGAGCCCAACATTATTTTTTGAGTTCGACTCAATTAACCCACTACTCGACTCGACTCGACTCGACTCGTTTACACCCTAGATGACAAGTACCAAAAATTTTATCATGGAATAGCGAAAGCAAGGATCCAAACTCATACACTGTAAATGAGGATCGTCATCTCTAACCATAATTAGTGTTTACCGAATAAATTGTTGTACATAATACCGTTCTTGAAAACTCATTTCAGATATTAAACTTTGAGCATTTATAAGTATGCTTGTGTTATTTCTAATAAGACGACTAACGGTCGTAGTTAATGATAATTAATTTTTAATCTACAAACCAAGGTGGGCCTTTGTTATATTGGTTTTGAACATACTTCTAAAAATATGGTCCAATTAAAACAGAAAAGAAAAAAAAAACATTTAATTATAAATTTGAAGTTAACTTATTTATTTAGTTTATTAAAAAGAACTTCTAAATTTGTTTTATTGAAAAATTACCTGGTAGAACACTCCAATAATCTAGTAACATTGTTTAGTTGATTGTCATTTAATTTTTCTTGTTTGAAGGAAGATCCTTAGCTGGTGGTCTATCCCCTTCAGGCCTATGCAAGTGCTGGAGATCATCTAAGGGTTTGAAGGTGAGCTAGGAGATAAAAGGATCGCAGGTATTTTTGACGTTGTTTGTTTTTCTTCGTTTTGGACAATCTGGGTTTGGAGGAATAGAATAACTCACGCTAATGCAGAGGACAGAGTGAAGATCAAGAAGGAAGACATTTTTTCAGGGATTCAAAGAGTGGCCTTGCTTTGGATTAATTTTCAAACCGTTGAAAGAAGAATACTCAAGCTTCCTGGGATCGCTGGATTTCCCAGCCTAGACAGCTTTTTGAGATTTAAGTTGTTTTTCTCCGATTTTTGGTTTGTTTTTGTTTTTCGGCGTTTTGTCCGGTTTCTTCACTCGGGCTGTTCTCCTTTGAGATTTTGGGGCTTCCTCTTGTAGCCCGTCCTCCTTTTCTTGAATAAAGTCTGCCTTTCCAAAAAATAATCTAGGAACTTTTTCCATTGCTTTTTCAAATTAATCCCATTTATATTTTACCATTTAAGTATCATCATTTTCTTAATATTATCTGATTTATCAGTTTTTACCTGCTTGTTTATCCGTTAATTTTCCAAATATCCATATGTATGTATGTCCTCAATTATTATTAGTTTGACAGCTAGTCCGCCATGCTTGACTATTGACTAAATCAAAGTAGCACATTTTTTTAAGGAAGTAGTAGAAGATTTATGTACTAGCCATTTCTTACTTCTTCAAATCATCCCTTCTCTCTCTATATATATATATATACACAACACACCCACACACTTCACTTCATATAACACCACCATTTTCAATCTCTCAACACTTGATTTTCTCTAAATACCAAAACAACCTCATTCCGAATACCATAAAGCAGATCGATCTTGTGAAATCTCAAAATGTTACGTAATCGGATTTCTAGTTTCTCTTCATTTGCAGCTTATCTCAAATGGGTTTGGGATTTCTTGATCCACCTCTCGTTCTACCACCACCAAACGGTGTCTCAGGTGCCGCAAAACAATCTTATAGAGCCTTCGACCAGCCGCTTTGGGGAAGATTCTAGGTCAACCGAGTCGGTGGAGTGTGCAGTGTGTTTATCGAACATCGAAGAAGATGATGAGATACGGGTGCTGAGATGTAAGCATATGTTTCATTTGAAATGTTTGGACCGTTGCGTTGAATACCGGCACACGACTTGCCCATTGTGTCGGGATTATCTGGCAGGGCCTCGAATGGCCTGTGAGCTCGGTCGGGAACTGATTGTATTTAGCTTTTGTGGTTCAAATGACGACGATTTTGAGACATGGTGGCTACGTTGATTCATGTATCTATGCATGCATGGCAATTTAAATCATTATTAAAATGGGTGTAAAGAGTAGTTTAGCTCCAACCAATTACACCATCTTAGCATCACATAGAATATTTTAACTATATTATATATTTTTAATTTGTCTGGATTTTTAGTTGCACCCATGTATATCTTAGTTGTTTATAAATATAATTCATATATTTTGTTTTGTAAATTATAATACCAGAAATTCTAGCCAAAATAAAATAAAACATATGAAAAACATAAACTTATAATACGCTTTGAAAAAGTGTAAAACACAAATATTGATCTTAACAACAAAAATATTAAATAATAAAATTGAAGATTGAGAAACATTTAAATGCTTTTGAAGGTACTTTGAAATGTAGGAAAGATTAAAATAATTTGTTGGACATGGAGATAGTGATGGATAAGGAGAATTTGGATGAATTTCAAAGTCTTTACATATTTGACATACTTTATGAAGATCGAAAAAGATTTTCTATAAATTTTAGTTTCCACTTTATAAATTGATTTTAATTTATATATTTGTGTCAAATCAAACTTATATATTTTATAATTATTTTTTTAACGATAACAACAAACCTTTTGTTTAACCAAAGCTCAATACGTCAGAGAATGGGCAGAAAAAGTGCAGTAACTGTCAAAACAGCCCCGAGCGACAGAAAATTACGCCAACTCCGAATGGATAAAAGATTAACAGTAAAGCATTCAAACCTTTAAAACAGCCCCGAGAATGGGCAGAAGACTAAGAATGCAGCGACAGAAAATTAGAACACCACCTCATAGAGTAGATAGTTTATGAGGAATAAACTAACCCGAGGTAGCTTTCGGTTGATTTGCACCTGCGAGCCAGACTCCGCACACGGACACTAACTTCTGATCTGTCGTAGATCACCTTGAAACCAAACAAAGTACAATCGCCAAATAACCCTTGAAGAACCTGTCCCACACATTTTTTTCATTCCCTACTTGCTGGTTGCGGTTCTGCAGCCCATACCATAGCAACAGTCGGCAAAACCACCAACCACATCCCGATCTGTGAGCAGCAGTCAGCTAATTCGGCTACTATGTTGTTCTATTTCCCGAACCAGAAACGCCAGCTCGTATGCACCGAGAAGTTCCAACTCCTTCAACCTCCTACTTTGATCATAGCCACGCTTTACATACCATACAGATCCATGAGCCACGTTGTCCAATCCACCGTTAGTTCCTTATCTCTAGTCACCCATCAAAAAGTAGAGTTGGAAGTCAAGAAAGTGTTTCGCAATCAACCCATTAGCTTTTTCAAATATAAACTTGTTTCTATTTGCCCAAATAAATGTACCCCAACCACCGCTATACATCTCCTGAACCCCTTATTGCTATTTTCCTTGAATGGCAAGATACATTTCTTTTAAAAAAAAAGATTCACAAATTTGATAAGGCTTCCGCTACTTTACTGTTTTTCCATTAAGTTTATGATATTTGAATTGAGGCATTACAGATGCCGCCTTAGTTTAGGTTCTTTGACGACCGGCACCTTTACAAGCTGCAAAGATTGAGCCAACTGGTGAATAAAGCAGATTTTCTTGAGTTGAAGACTTGTACAGAGCTATCTTTTGGCAACATCGTTGACAAGATGCAGAAAGCTCTTCATATGATGTCTGAACGTATCTCTAGAGTTGAGGAATCTTGTAGAGGAATATTTAACCCGCAAAAGCAAAGGCATGAGGATCCCAATAGTGATCGTCATGAGGGGGGAAGAGACGATAGGTTACTGATTTTCCCAGAGTTGGTTGGGGAGAGAGGACCAGTGTGGTGGATATTTAGGATAGATCAAGGAAACAACAGGGTGGTGGTTCAAGGAGAGAGCAATGTTCTACATTGCTGGCTGGTGGTGAACATGTGGAAGAAGAAGAGAGGCGGGTATTCAGAGCTAATCAGTCTATCACTCTTGGTTCTGGAGAGGTTGGAGGATCTAGATCAAGATTAAATGATGTGGAGACCTTGATTGACAGGAATGCTGCTAGTTTAAACTATCATGAGACGGAGATGCTTGATGAAGAAAAAGAATAGCTTATCAGAGGTTTGGATGATCATGTGAAAGAAAGTTGTGATTTGCAGGATACACTAGAGTTTGATTTTGAAGGCAAAGATGGTGAACAAGAGATGTCTGGTGAGCCTGATCTGATGCCTCTTGATCAAAGGAAGGAAGAAAAGCTAAGGAAGATGAAGATGAGCACAGGGTTGTTCCTCAGAAAAACAAAGTGGGACAAATATACCAAAGTCACTAAGCCCTATTTGGAAGAGTCGGGTAAGGGGATCGTTGCTCATTGCAAAAGACCTCTCAAGAAAGATGTTTGTTATGGTATTACAAAGCTGGATCCCAATTTAAAAACAACATATATGTACATAAGAGATGTGAAGAAGAAGATGTTGATGAAGTTAGAACTGACTTGGAAATACTTTCTAATCAGAGATTACTATGTTAAGAGAAGATAACAGAGAGTGGACATTCACAGAGGCAGACTTTCAGAATGTATAGTTGTCTTTGTTTCACAAAATTGTCTTTACTCTTAGAAGAAGCCAATCAGACCAGAAGCTCATCTGGGTGTTTTGGAAGCTGTTCAGAGGCATTTGAGGTCTATGACGGTTCAAGCATATCTGTATGACTTTCAGTTTGGACTAGAGAATTGAATGTCAAAGTTAAATGTCAGAAAGCCTCATAGAGTTATCTGAGAATTTGAAAGGGAGTATCCAGTGTTCACTGTTTTTCATGACACCAGTGATCTGATCACTTGTGTGTATCCAGACTCCGATGGAGAGAAAATAAGAATGTATTTGCATGAGTTATCAGAGAATTTGAAAGGGAATATCCAGTATCCACTGTTTTTCATGACATTGGTGATTTGATCACTTGTGTGTATCCAGACTCCAAGGGAGAGAAAAGAAGAATATATTTGCATGAGTTAGCTTTGTTTTCTGATG
This sequence comes from Carthamus tinctorius, assembly GCA_001633085.1. NCBI lineage: Eukaryota > Viridiplantae > Streptophyta > Magnoliopsida > Asterales > Asteraceae > Carthamus > Carthamus tinctorius. Next base: position 6,529 of record LUCG01132331.1, read on the forward strand.
GAACTTTGATGATGGTAAAGAAAGACTTAAAGAAAAGACTACATCTGGATAAGAAGACTTTCTTTGTGTTAGAGCCTCATGAGAAAATGTTAGTTGAAAGTTTTGTAAAAGCAATTGATCAAAGGTTAGATAGTAGAAACCATATTAGAATTGCTAAAATGAACTTTAGGACTAGAAGGCAGTTTCCTAAAGTTCCTACTTTAAAAAAAATGTACTTCCTTTGATATAAAAGGGAGAGAATGTTAGTGTAAGGTTGATATCAAAGTTGAGAGACCACTTGTGTAAAGTTTCTATTCTTAAGGTAGAGGTATAAATACATCTATGCCTTGTATTGTAATATTTAACTTTCACAGAAGTAAGATTGATGAGTTTACTTTCTCTCTCTACTCTCTATATCATTTCTACATAGTTTCATGATGTTCATATAGATTTGAGTGATATCTTGAGTCATGAGATTCATATTGACATTATCACACCAACACCGAGATCCACGTCACCACCGTCGTCGGAATCGTCACGGCCAAGGCAGCGGCCATCGAAAGAAGACCGAAGATCACGCCTAGAGCCACCGAAGCGTAGATCGACGGCCACCCATATGAAATCGACGGCGAGGTGGTGTGTGAGCAGGTAGGATCGGATCAGTGTACGATCTTACAAGCGATCCTATCGAATTACGATCCCTTTACAATCTAGCTAGTTTTTCGAAGGTGAGATCGCAGGATCATACGGTCCTACGATCAGGATCGCGATTTTAACAACATTGACTCTTAGCGTCACATATTTGATGAAAAAATAAAAGTTTGAATTTCATATAAGATTGAGGTCCTGTTTGATTTGTGTGATTTGATAGATTTGGAAGGATTTTGGAATTGAATTTCATTTCAATTCCATGTTTAGTTTAGTTTGAAAGATTTTCTGAATAAAATTTAAGAATTTCAGTGAAATCCCACAAACATAGGCACAAGGATGGTTGATATTTCATGGGATTCTCTAGGATTTGTACGTGATAATATTTAAAAATATGTTAATATTATTTGTTTGAGAATGGAATTAAATTTCATTACAAATCCTGTAAATAGAACACATGAAAGATTTCAAATCATGCAACATAACTCACTAAAGATTCCAAATGACTCCAATTCCTAATTCTTCCATGAATCCAATGTTATAAAATATATTAAAAAGACTTGCTTTGTAATAATCAAATAATTTAAAAAATCAATTATTGTTGTGAATATATAAATTATTTACAAAAAATATAATTCAATTTCATTCCAAATTTTTGGATTCTAAATCCCTAAATTCTAAATCCTTCTAAAAATTCTAAATTCCTCAAAAACATATTGTAAAATTAAGTTTTGATTTACTAAAAAATTATCTTATATATAATAATTTTTTAATTGGATTTGAAAGATAATTTTTTAGTAAAAGTCATTTACTAAATCAATTTTTTGGATAAGGAGTTTTTAATCCATCCAATTAAAGTTATCTTCTGTCTAAAATTATCATTTTTAGTAAAGCAATGAGTTTTTGAAAAGTCATTATATTCAAACTTACCAAAAACAACTTTTTAGGTTTGGACACCAGATTATCTTTTTACCCTTATTTTTACCCTAATAAGCATATCCATATCTCTCGTATCCTTCAACTTGCTCTCGTCTCACTCATATGAAAAAACGTCTTTTTTGGTTATTTTATACAAAAAAAATGTCAAACACTAAAAAACAACATAACTACTTATCATGTTTGGGTGCAATCATAAAGCTAATATAAACACCTTTTATGAAACTCCATTTCCACACCACATGTGTTGATAAATACTTTTACATAAAAGCATAAGTTGTTTAAATAAGCAATCTTAAACACCTAGTGAGATATTTACGAAAATGATGAAGGATCATTATATTTATTATAATTTGAATATTTTTTAATGATAACTGAGGCTAAATAATTATGATTAATGTTTTATATTAGAAAAGAATCAAGATATCTATTTTACAATGAAAGTTGGTTGTTCGAAAACAAAAATAAATATGATTTTATTTTGATATAATTCATAAAAAGTCTTGACGAACTTTCATAGTTTAAAGTTTAAACGGTTGAATATTTTTATATTTTTTAAAACAAATAAGATACTTGGTGTTTAATTGAACCAACCAATAAATCATCCCGTTACAAGATAACTAGTTTTTATAAAATAAAAAATAAAAGTAAATTATTAGTTAAATTAAATATCATAATTTTCATGACAATTTTCTTCAAACTATATATCCATAACTAAGTGGATATTTGCTTAAACTATACAAGTATTTAGATGTCGATTTCAAAAATATAATTTGTTAAAGAAGAACTGAATAAAATAATATTTTATAATTTTTAAAATTGGGTTATAAATTTTGTAACTTTTATAATATGTTTTACTACGTTGAATTCTTTCATTAGCATAGGGTCTTGTCACGAAAGTTTCACATAGTGAGTGATTTTCAAGAATCTAGAAATTATATAGTAGGCGATAAGTACTGCTACCCTCTACTACCCTCATAGTCTTTTTTTTAGAGAGAGAGAGAGAATCAGGCACGAGCCCTCACCTCGAACCCACAACCCATACCTGCGGCATGAGTATTGCTACCCTTGCGAGCCCGCAGGCCAAACCCGCTGCGTACCCATTACTGCATGGCCTTAGAATGAATTTCTTTCTCTGCAACCATATAATGTAAATTATCAATATTAGAAGTACTAATTGGTTGGTTATTTTTAAGTTTTAGTTTACTATATCATACAAGATAATTACAAAGAAGAAATAATTTGATCGAAACCAAAATCATTGCTTGATCAAACTTTGTTTTTTCATAAGTACATATTAATATCATATTTTTAGATTGTGTTATGAAATTACATGAAAAACGTGAAATATCCACATGATATGAGATGTTAATACTAGTTGCGTAGCCTCGTTCATTGTTAGTGGCCCAAAAAAAGTATATCGTCGTTGTCAAATGGAAAAACCTTAACTAAGAAGATATGATCATGAAATATTTATATCCGATTGTGACATTAGAAATTAAGGGTCGTGTGTGTTTGGTTAGTAGGATTTGGATTGAATTTGGATTCTAGTAATTTAAAAAATAAAACAAAATTTTGTTAAAAATATAAAAATAATTAAATTCCCTTTTATTTAACTTATTATTAAAAGCAAATGTTTTTGACATTTTTATATATAAATCCTACAAAATCATTTGAAATCCTAGCTATCTCATTGGGATTTCAAAGAAATAAGGGATTACAAATCCGGATCAACAATCCTGCAAACCAAACGAAGAATTGAAATGATTTAAAATCCAAATCATCTTAAATTCATTTCATTCCTACAAATCAAACAGTGCATAACAGAATTCTTAGGTTTTTATTACACCCCAAGTCTCAAAGGATAGTAGACTGACTTATATCACTCAAATCAACTAAAAACCATGAATGGTTATTGGTAGCTCATAACTTCAATCTTATAAGGGGTTCAATAAAAAAATCATTCTCTATCGATGCATGATAACTTGTTAAATTGTCTTTATCAGATTCTATAGATATAGAGACTATTAATACAAAAAATATTTTTTTCTACTCTATTTTTTTCGTTTTTATTTAAATGTTTCTTCATCATCACTTCTATCTTTAATATTTGAGTTTCTAGTATTATGGATCTAGCTAAGAAATACAAAAGGAGGAATTTAATCAACTTTTGTTTAAAAAAATATAGCATATTTACATCAAAAAAAAACTTTTTTATAAAGAAAATTAACAAAATTTGTTCTTTTTTATGTTTCCCAAACGTGATGGGGTGTGTCTGTAGTATTAAAATTCCTTGTCACAACTTGCAAGACATTTAATATGTTTTTGTTTTTTCTCTTATTTCTTTCTTTTTATTAAAGGAAAATTGCATGTGCAAAGTGCATTTCACATGTATTTTTAATGAATTAAGTATTTACATGATATCTATCACATCATCGTCTTGTCTGGTCTTTGCGACTTTGGTAATTGATTTACATGAGAGATATTGTATTTCGTAACCCTTTTCTCAATAATTAAAATAAATTATTGGTTAAAGGTTATTACGTAAAAGAAAATTCCATCATTTATCGTATAAAGCATTTGGTCTCAACAAAATTTCTTATAGACTAACAAATTTAGGGGATGTAAACAAGTCAAGTCGAATAATAGATTAATTGAGTTGGGTTAAAAAAATTAAAGTTAGTCTTGCGAAAATATTTTGTGAGTTTACCGAGCTTGAGCTCAAATATCTTTTGAGTTACCAAGCTCGAGCTTGATGCTCATTTAAGGGTTCGAACTCACGATCGGCTAACTTGTTTATCGGCTTGAGCTTGATATTAATGTTTATATTTTTATTGTATAATTGATATGTGTATATATATATATAGTATTAGGTTCAAATGAGAAGTGCTAACCACTCATCCGGTCAATAAAGGCGACTTTGACCGTGGTCCCCCCTTCAATAATCTCTACCCTCTCATGAATCGCGTCAATCCTCCGTGATTGCGTCCACCGGTCAAAGCCGCCTTTATTGAACGGATGAGTGGTGGGATCACTTCTCTACTTCTCATTTGAACTTTTCCCTATATATATATATATATGAGCATGTGTTGCTCGAAAAAGGGTATGTTCCAATGGCTCTGCTTGGCTCGATTCGAAAAATCACATCGAGTTTTCGAACGAGTCGAGTCGAGCATTGATGTTATAAAGGTCAGCTCGTAAAGTTAAACGAGACCTATGCTATATTCAAGATCAACTCGAGCTACAGATAAACAAGGTCGAACTCAAATAGCTTGTTGAAAACTCAACTCATATGGGGTAAGATTAGAGATGGCCAATCGGACCGGTTATGGCCTAGGACCGCTGGTTAACCAAAACCACGACCTCCGGTAAACCGGTTATGCAAGGCCCAGTGAAGGACCGGTTGAGGGCCTGGCGGTTACGATCGGTTGGGGTATTCAGACGAAACAATGAATCGATTATTGTGACAACTCACAGTTTTGACCTTCAGGTTAGCTACTCGTTAGATCACTCAGTAGCGTTTTCGTAGGTTAAAA
>LUCG01132356.1:0-16758 GCA_001633085.1 Carthamus tinctorius
TTCTCCGTCAGACAGAGTACATCCACGGACGAAAGATTAGTTGGAGCACGAAGGGAAAAAATAGTGAGGTGAAACGCCCTGTGAAGGTCAAAGATGTACGACCTTACAAGCCTTCATCCTATTCATTCTGTGAGTTCCACGTCTTGAAGTACGGGAAGCCAGGCCGACTCGAGCTTGAAGAATGGTCCTTCAAAGAGGCTGATCTTGACAGCATTGATTTTGAAGATATTCTCAGACTCATCAAATATCTTCAGGGTCCTATCTGGAGACCTCGAGGATTCATCATCGGTTTAGAAGCTCTCAAGCGTTACATTCACCACGCCATCAACTACATCCAAGTGACTGACTATCAGATGGCGATCGAGAGCCGACAGCCCAAGGTAAACATTCTGCGCCCAGACCTGANTTACCCGATCGTCGGAAAGGATGCGGACATTATCTACTTGAACCGTAAAGGTGAGAGGAGATATATGCGCTTCAAGGAGCTTGACCACTTCTGTGACGGCACGCTACTCTATGTGCTAAACGCTCTACGAGATCATCTGGCGAGGAAGGAGTATCCGGAGACCAGACACGGAGAGGGTAAGGACTGGGTTGTATGGGCGATAGTAGAGATCAAGAAGAAATTGAAGGCACGCCTGGCCGTAAGGCGTGTAGAGATGGCTTTGAGGCTGAGGAAGAGATCGATGCCTACCTGGGAAGATTATCTGCAGCTGTCCACCTGGGAACCGCTTCTTCAAAGACCGCCGCCCTTCTGACTTCTCTCTAAAGGGGGAGATTGTTAGACCTGGACTTATATTGTATAGAAGTCGAAGGGCCCTTTATGTAATTTACTTATTCTTGTATTTAGATATTTAAAGTTTAAGTTCCTTTTGATGTTTTGTAAACCCCAAGGGGGCAATATGTAACTTTGGTTTTCCCTCTTGATATATAAAGGAGGGTTACCATTTCTTTTTATAAATGACTTGAAAATATCAGTAAGAAAATATCTCAGAGCAAAATATCAGTGAAGAAGTGTGTTTGGTAAGTTTCTCCATTTTATCTGTTCTTGAGCATTTGATCTCTTATATCTGTGTTCTTGATCTTGTGTTTACCATATCACACCCTTATTCTTCATCTGCATCTACATCTATCTCTTCTGTTTTGGACTCACATCTTTATAGAGGAATGATAGGCTCCCTGCTATATCTTACAGTGAGCCAAATGATATCATGTATTATACCTGCTTATGTGCTAGATATCAATCTGATCCCAAGGAGTCCCATCTGACCGATATAAAGCGAATCTTCAGATACCTAAAGGGTACTCCCAACCTCGGTCTCTAGTACCCCAAAGACTCTGGTTTTGATCTCACTGCCTATTCAGATAGTGATTTTGCAGAATGCAAGCTAGACCGCAAAAGCACCACTGGTGGTTGTCAGCTACTAGGTGGAAAGTTGTTAAGCTGGACAAGCAAGAAATAAAACTCAGTATCCACTTCTACCGCTGAAGCTGAGTATGTCGCTGCTGGAAGCTACTGTGCTCAGGTCTTGTAGATGAGAAATCAGCTACTAGACTATGACCTGAAGTTATCCAAAATTCCTAACTTCTGTGATAACACATCAACGATCGCCATTGCCAACAATCCAGTATTGCATTCCAAAACCAAGCACATTGAGACCAGATATCATTTTATCAGAGATCATGTGATGAATGGTGACATTGAACTTCATTTTGTTCCTACTGATTATCAACTCGCTTACATTTTCACTAAACCTCTTGATGAGACTCGTTTTAATATTCTCATCAGCGAGCTTGGTATGTTGAACCCTGATAATTAATATCATCAGGGAATCAATACAATCAGTGACCTCAAAATGACTACCTTCAGTGACTCTCATCAGGACTCATTGATCAATCATTTAATTTTGATTCTCTGACAGGTAGGTCCCTCTAAACTCTTAAACCTTATCACATTCAATGTGATAAGAGGACTTCTCTCAAAAAGGTATTATTTGATAAGAGCTCTTTATTCAAAGACCAAATCATTTGACAAAATTAAATGTTTATTCTTTTAGACATAAGACAAATGGCTTTATTTTGTAATGATGTTCTTTTCATTAAATAGTCGTTTGACATTTTCTGAACAGTTACTATTCACCACCATGTTTGGTGGAAATACGCGCGTGGGTGCGACTGGTTGTACCATTTTCATCATCACAATTGGACGTGTGTGCCAACTCACACCACCTTTTCACATTCAATTTTTCTCACTCTTTACGCTCACATTGCATTCAAAAAGCAAAAGATTTCTCTAAGGCAATAACAGTCTCCGACATTCAAAATCTCTAAGAACTCTTTGAAGATCCTTCATATCTTCAAAATCTGGTAAGATCTAAACACCAAACTCATCTAATCCGTGTTTGGTTCTTGTTCAAAAACAAACCCAGATCACAAACATGCTTTCTAAAACAATGAAATCACTCTGTTTGGTTTCATCCTCATAAACCCTAACTAGATTTTGTTACTCTTCAAAAACAAGATTCCTAATCTGCTAGGATTATTGTTTAAGAAAATGTATTGATATTCTATCATCATACATTATCTTCTTTTTCAAAAACCCTAAAATGATTCTTTCATCATCTAAGGTTTTCTAATCCATTCTAAGTAAAAGGATAACACAATTTTTGGACCTCTTTCTTATCCTAAAATGAAGGTTTAAAACAATAATAGGACTCTGATTATCATCCTATATTGTTACTCATATTGTTTAAATTGCAGAAATGGCATCTTCATCCGCACCAATGGCACCTAACTTTGTCATCGAGAAGTCTACTGTTGCCTGGAAGCCCAACAACTTCCTACCCCTGTTCAAACTTTCTGCTGATATGGAAGCCACTTATGGAGAAGCACGCAACTTCTTGCATGCTTGACCTGCCTCAAACGCCCTGTCTCTGAATGTCCCTCCAGTGAAGGATATGCTATTCACATTCTGGGTATCGGCTAACATTGTCACTGAGAAGATGGACTCTGGACGACAATATGAATACGTCCATGGCTTCATTCCATCCCCTGAAAACCCCAAGGTGCTTACCTCCTCCACCTTCAACCTCTCGGACTTCAGGTCGATCCTCAAATTCCCTGGAATTCCCACTGGTGCTATTGCCTACGAACCAATGCCTTCAAATGATGTGCTGATCGACTTCCTGGATGAGATCAACTACCAATGGAAGAAAACTATTGAAGGCGTCGAAATCCAGACACTGGAGATGTTCAGCGAAACTGCATGTCGGTAGAGATGGACTATGTGTTTGCCCACATCATCCAAGGGCTTTCTGGAAAGGTGGGCACTCATAATCAGGGATCTACTGCTTCTGTTCAGATGTTCTACTCCCTGATCAAAAACAGGAAGATAGACTACGCCAAGATACTATATGAGGACCTGCTCAGCGAACTTCGAGTCAAGACCAGGTCCACCAAAGCCTCTTCCAAATCCAAGATCAGGGAGGAAGGCGTTCTCTATTCCTGCTTCCTCTCAGCCATCCTGGAACAATCACTGGGGAAGAGGTACCCCAAAGGCGATCTCAGGTATTCCTCAATCAGGGAATCCATCCTGGTCGCCTGCGAGTTTGAAGGCGCTCCATCTCTTCATGATGTACTCGTTCAACCCCTACGCATCATTATGACCATGGAGTCAGGTATGTTCTCTAACTTAAACCCATCCAAACCTCCTTCTTCTATTTCAATGGCTATGTTAGTGACTAACCCTTCACTGACTTCCCCAGCTATTCCTTCTTCTCCTTCGCACAAGCGACCACCATCCACAGCTACTCCAACTTCCCTTCCTGCTAAGAAGAAGAAGAAGACCAGTGGTTCAGGTAAATCTCATACCTATAAAACACTCACTCAATCTTCTTCCAAGTACTACTTAACTCTCTCTTCTACTCCTTCAGCTTCTAAGGCTGATGCTTCAAAAGAACCTGAGGTAGCTTCCTTCAAGCCCTTAGAGAACACGATGGGTAATCAGTCTGATGCCCCTCCAACCTTAGGTGATACTACTACCTCTTCTTTCAAGGGTCCTAATGAGTTTACTTTTACTCACTTAGCTCCTCGTATTACAGGTTCTTTACCGGAAGTTGTTTCACCAAATGCTGAGGTAGACAAGAAGAAGAAAGCCCTAGCCGCAATCCAGGCTCTCGTGGCTGCCACCAATAAAGCCAAACATGATGCAGCCCTGAAACAGCAGGCACTCCTTGACGCTGCTTCACGAGAAAAGGAGCTAGCAGCCAAGGTGTTGGCTAAAAAAGAAGAAGTTGTTCGAGCCGCTACTATCGCTCTTGCTGAGAAAGAGCAGGCTCAAAAGGCCCTGGCTGAGCTTCAGGCCAAGGCTCAAGAGGTTGAAGTCTACCGCACTACAGCTGTTGATAGCTCTCAGGGCTCATGGTTTATGATCCAACTCCCTGGCCTTGACAGACTCTCCACTCAGCTCGTTGAGTCCTCTTTCAAAATCCTTCAAAGGGTTGCAGATTCATCCACCTCCACCGTCAACGCAGTCAGCCTGCTCAAGGAGGCTCAGAAGAATAACCTCCTCAACAACAAGAATAGGTAGTTAACCTTTCCTCAGGTACTCCCTCTCCCTCCAAAAGCAACTCTCCTCTAAAACCTTCTTCTCCCTCTTCCTCTGATAATCTACCCATCTGCACAATCCTACCCAAAAACAAATCCTCAACCAAAGAGCCAATCAGAATAGATCTATCATCATCTGATGAGAAATCTATTTTTGATAACCTCACCACATCCATTGAATCCTACCCCAATATAAACCTTGAAAACATTTTCGAATCCACTCCTCTACTTGCCTTAACCTACCAATCTGAACCTGAAAATCATCAGATCTTTGAAAAGACCTACAACTTTGGATCTGTCACTGGTGACATTGTTAACCTTATGGAAAACAGTGTTTCTGAAATCACTCGTGCTGCAGTGAATGAAATTATTTTTGAAATGACTCCCATAACCTCTGATCCTACACCCGTTAACCTAATTCCACTAAGCATCTATAATCCCTTAAACCCTCAATCTCAACCCCAACCTCAACCCAAACCAATGAGAACCATTCTTCCTCCTCTTACCATCAGGGAAAGACCCTCCATTCCCCAACGATCTACCTCTGCTCCTTCAAGTCCAAAAGCCAAGGACAAAGGAAAGGGTCTGATGCCTGAGTATCAAAACTTTAGTGATGATAATGAGACCATACGAGGATGGCATCAGGGTGGTATATCCTCTCAGAGCGGAGTAAAAATCCCTTTTCGTACCTCCAGCTCTAGAGAGTTATCTGATATGGTTATCACTGATGCTGACAGGTTAGAGAGTGAGCAGGCTGAAAGGGAGCTGAGAAGAAAAAGAGCCGCTAATAATAATGAACTCATAAGAACCTATGCTCTACTCCTCAGCGAATCAACCAATCCCTTTCTTGATCAAAAGGAAGCTATGGCTGAGATGAACTGGTGCATCTTCATGCAGGGATTTAGAAAATATGAAGAAAAGATCATCAAAGCCACCATCACTGGTTAGCGAGGATCTAAGAAACAGCCTCCCAAGGCATTCTTACACGCTACCAGAGTTGGGGGACTCAAGATTGATCATACCAACACGAATCTGGACTCCCTTGGCTATCAAGAATGGTTGGAGATTAAGTGGGCCATCAAAAAGATAAGGGTCTCCCCTTACAAGACACTGATCGAATCTGCTCTTCAAACACTCTTTGTTAGCTCCAACATTACAGAGGCTAGAAGTATTGAGAAAAAGACAAGTACAGGATTGACAGAGGTCTTCACAAAGGCCTTTCGACAGAGGATGAAAAATGCTACAAGGAGAAAGGCGCAGAGGCTCTGTGAACCTCCACAGAGCATCTGCGGTCCCAGGGGCCTATGGTGAATGAAGACTTGTAGTTTTACAAATGATGTGACTCACGTGCTCCTCACGTGCTTTCAGTTATTTAACCGACTTTCTTTGAACGATCAATATGAGGACACGTGTAATGATTTGAGCTATCTAGTTTGTTAGGACTAGTATAAATAGTGCTTTATTTGTAATTTGTAAGTGTGCTTCCTGTGTAACTTTTGCAATCAATATATTTGAAGCTTTCTACTCCATCTTCACAAAGTTAGTGTGTGTTCTTGGTGTTCTTCATAAATTCAGTAACAGTTTCTTCATTGTCTTTATTAATTGTTTACTGATTTGTGATTCACACTTCTACTTACTCAATTTGTTCTTCCGCTGCATTCTAAATTGTATTGGGTAATTAGTTGTGATCGATTAATATCGAAATCTCCATATTTGGGATCCAACAATTGGTATCAGAGCAGGATTGAATTCTAAATTCAATTGATCCTGATTTCTGGTATTAATTAGTGATTAGAACACCAGATCTTTCATTTTCTTCATATTTCTATTCTTTGTGAAGTTTTTCCTGCATTTCAATGGCGATGAACACCAACAGTTCGTTCATGAGCACTGGTTCCACTCAAAACCTCCTACACTTACTTGAGACGAATATCCATAATGGAAAGTTCACATGGTATCATTCCTTGAAGGAATACATCCAAGGATTACCGAGTTTCTTCATAATCCACCTCACATTCCCATGAAGTTTATTCCAAGGGTTCCAGCAACTGCAACAACACCTGAAGTTCCAGAGTCAATTGAGCCTAAACCCATTGAAGAGTGGAGTGATTCTGACAAAGAAATAGCAAATTTGGCGGCAAAATGCAAAAGACTCTTGAATATGGCAATTCCAGATGACGTATTCGAGTCCCTGGATTCATATGAAACGTCTATGGAAGTACGGGCTGAACTTCAAAAGCAACTGGAAGGAGGATTCAAGACCCTAAAGAACAATAGGGCGATCTGCATTAATGAGTACCATGATTATAAGGCACGAGATGGAGAGGCTCTGAAAGATACATATGTGAGGTTCAACACATTGGTTAACAAGTGTAAGAGATATGGGGTTGTCAGAACCTCTGAGGAAAACAATGCTCTGTTCCTCAAGAGCTTGAGAGAAGAATGGGCAAATCTAACAATGTCTATGCAGTCCACACTGGACTTGGAAGCATGGTCTTTGTCCGATCTGTATGGGACTCTAGTAAGTCAAGAGCCCGAAGTTCTAAGGATGAAAAAGCAGATTGGTGGTCCTCTGGCATTGGTAGGAAAGACAACAGAGAGTAGCCCAGTGAAAGAAAAAAAGAAGAAGGAAGAGAAGAAAAAGAAAGTGTTGTTCATAGAGTCTGATGATGAAAGCTCAGATGATGAAGTGTCAATGAAGGAGATGATGAAGACGTTTGCATTGATAACAAGAGAGTATAGGAAAGGGAGCATAGGTTTCAGTGACAGAGGAAGACGAGAGGGGAATGACAGAAGAGGAAGTGAAAGAGGTGGTGAAAGAAGAAAGAGTGAAGAAAGATGTGATAGAGAGGATAAAGCTCCTCAGAAGTATAGTGAGAAGAAGACTGAAGAGAAGGCTGATGTATGTTTTAAGTGTGGAAAGCCTGGGCACTTTGCTCCATAGTGCTGGTCATCTGAACCAAAGCCCAAAAAGCCAACAAGGGATGCAGCCTACTTCAAGAAGAAGGCTGATTATTATGCCCAAAAATCTCTGCTAGCTGAAAAGAGTGACCTTGTCACTGATGAGTCATCTGAAAAAGAGGCACAGAAAGGCCTTCTTGCCACAAAAGATGGTGCCTTCTGTGGTATGGCCAAGCTTGACTCAGACTCTTCAAGAGATGCAGCCTCTGAGGTATCAACTTCTGACTCTCACCACACTCAAACTCATGAATTCTTTGATGAGATAGTTGAAAACTTTGACCTGTGTCATACACGGTGTGAAGAGCTAAAGGCAAAACTTGAATTTTATGAAAGAGAGGTAACTCTTCTCACAGAAGAGAAAGAAAGATTTTTTAAAATGTTTGAAAAAACACAACATGATCTTCTAAATGTGGAAAGATCATCAAAAGAAAAGATTTCTAAATTAGAAAAAGATCTAAGAGACAAGACAAATGAACTGAAGAGGCTAGATCATGAGAAGTGTGATGTCGTTTCTGTGAAAAACTTTTTTCAAAAAGAAAGAGAGTTTCGTCATCAAGATCTTCTTGACAGAGAGCTAAAGATAAGAAAATTTGAAGATGCACAAAGTGTCTTTGAAAGAATTAGAGTCAACATGGGGAGGAGAGGACTAGGATTCTCAGAGTTTGACAATAAACCAGGTTTCAAAACTAAGAAGACTCTGGCGAATACTTTTCACTCTTTCAAGAACTTAAAAAACAAAATGCCAAAGTCTTTGGCAACTTTTAAAAGAAGAAGGCTCTCCATTGATACAAGTGACAAAAAACCACTGTTAATGACAAATGTATCGTTTGAAGACTATATCAAGTCTTTTTCACCTTCTGAAATGAAGAATTCCATTCCAAGGAAATACATGAGTCAAAAACAAATGGGTATTTTCCAATTTGGTAAGCCTGAGACTCAAGCATATTAAGCTTTTGTTTGTTTAACTCCTTAAATTGAAAAGAAGTTGTCCCCAGAAGCTTCTGAATTTTCTCCAAGATATATCATAGAAACTGAGATTTCTGACTCTAGTTCTACAGAGCCCTTTGTAGAAGCTATTCTCTGTGAGAATGATCAAGTTGAGCAACTCCCAAAAGAAACTCAAAATTTCTCAAACTCAAGATTTGTTTTCTCTTCTTGAGATCTTCTTAGTTCAGACTCTGACACAGAGTACACCTCTGATATAGAATCTAAAACATGCTCAGAAAATGCCAGATTCTTTTGTTTATGATACTTGTAATGAGACTTCAAATGATGATATCCGGAGCATGAAACTAAGAGTGTGTCAACCCAAGTCATAGAGTCTAACATCATTGCTCACAAGTCAGTTGATAAAGAAATAGTGAATTTTCCTGTAACTAATGTCAAAAAGAAATCAACTAGAGTAATGTTATGTCCTAACTTTATAGACTTAGGCATTAGAGTCAAAACTTCTCTTGAAGTTGAGAAAGAAGAAAAAGAAAAATCTTTAAAGGCTAGCATGAATTCTAATCTTACCTTTGAGGTAAAGGACCAAAATTTACTTGGCAACAAAAACAAAAGTGGCCTCAAGCTAACATTCCCTCTGTGACAGTGACTGTAGGAAAATCAAAGAAGGTAGCTGGATAGAAGAATAAATCTTTTTCAAAAGAGCCTAGAAAAGTTAGGGATCTCTGTAAAAAGAAGCCCAAAGCTAAGAAGGGCTCTAAAACAAAAACTTTTGTACCTATCTTTAATGAGTTGAATGAAAAGTTTAAGAGTCTTTCATGCAATATTGTTCACTGCAAATGCTTTACTCTCTTGCATTCTCTTTCTCAACATCTACACTCTTCTTTTTGTCTGGTCACTAATTCCAAGAACAAAGGTTCAAGGGATAATCACGGACAATTTGGCTATTTCTCACAGAAGCATAAGACCAAAACAAAGAATGCTATGGCAATTTCTAACCAAGCTGATAAAAAAGGACCCATATGGCTATGGGTACCTAAAACTCTTGTTGTATGATTGCAGAAGAAGAAGTCTATGCCTACCTGGTATGTGGATTCAGGGTGCTCTAGGCATATGACTGGAAGTAAAGAGCTTTTAAGTTTTTATAAAGATCAAGAAGGATGTTCAGTAACATTTGGTGGGAATAAAAAAGGCAAAGTGAAAGGTTATGGTATAATAGTAAAAGGTGAAGTAAGGGTAAATCAAATTTCTTATGTCAATGGTCTCAATAATAATCTGATAAGTGTTAGTCAATTGTGTGATAATGGTCTGGAAGTACTTTTCAACAGAAAGTACTGTATAATGTACAAGGAAGGTACTTTGACAGAAGTCATGACAGCATATAGATAAAGAAGAGATATGCCTTGTGTCTCTAAAGAATGAGGAGGCTTGGCTGTGGCACACCAGGTTCTGTCATTTGAATTTTCATACTCTAGATAAACTTGTTAGATTGAAATTAGTAAATGGGCTACCCAATATAAAGTTTGAGAAGGACCATCTATGTTCAGCTTGTGAAATGGGTAAGCTCAAAAGGTCTACCCATAAAACTAAGTCTGACTTATCCTTTGATAAGCCTCTGCAAATGTTGCATGTGGACCTCTGCGATCCTATCTCTGTGCAGAGTCTTGGAGGGAAGTACATTCTTGTACTTATTGATGAGTTCTCTAGGTTTACTTGGGTAGAGTTCATAAGGAAGAAATCAAATGTTCCCTTGGTACTAATCAATCTCTTAAAGAGATTACAAGTTCTTCATGAGTGCAGGATAAAGGTTCTTAGAAGTGATAATGGGACTGAATTCAAGAACTCCATGATTGATAATTATCTTTCATCAGAAGGAATCACCCATAACTTCTCAGCTCCAAGAACACCACAACAGAATATTGTGGTAGAGAGGAAGAACAGAACCTTAGTGGAAGCTGCCAGAACCATGCAGTGTCAACAGCATGCTATACTCAAAATCGATCTTTTGTGGTTAAGAGACATGAGAAGACCCTCTATCAACTTCTCTTTGGGAAAAGACCTAATATAAAATATTTTCATGTCTTTGGATGCAAGTGCTATGTTCTTAATGACAGAGAATCTAAGGGAAAATTCCAACCCATATCAGATGAAACAATCTTTGTGGGATATCCTTGGAATTCAGTAGCATATAGAGCATATATACTTAAATCCAAGATTGTTGTTGAAAGTACTAATGTATCTTTTGATGACACATTTCAGATCATTTCAGACCAAATCACAAAGGAATTGAAAGACCGAGCTGAAAGGTTAGAGGATGCAACTATCTCGAAGGAACTTGAACATCTTTTCTCAGAGTGGTATGATCATGATGAAGTCACAAAAGGTAACAGAACCTCTGTAGAAGACCACAGAGCTTCTGTGAACACTACTACAGAAGCTATACCCTCTGTCACCAACATATCTGGACCAAGCATCACTCCACTCACAGAGACTATACATCCTGAGACTTCGACCTCTTCAACCAGCGCTACAGAAGTCCCAACCAACACCATTCACATTGATCAAATTATACCACAAGTTGAATCTTCTGTGATTATTGCAAGTCCAAGTTCACAAGAAGTAGTAAATGATCCAACTCCAAGTATTCATAAGTGGACAAAGAGTCATCCACAAACCTTAATCATTGGAGACCCTTCTGAAGGAGTTAAGACTCGAGCCACAGCCAATATTTTCTTATTCTTATGTTTTGTGAGAACTTTAGAGCCAAAGAAAGTGGAAGAAGCTCTGTCAGATCCATTTTGGGTAGAGGCCATGCAGGATGAGGTACTTAAGTTTGAAAGGAACCATGTCTGGACCCTTGTGCGTTTACCAACTAGAAAGATTGCAATTAGCACCAAATGGGCCTTCAGAAACAAGAAAGATGAAGATGGTGTTGTAATAAGAAATAAAGCAAGGCTTGTTGCAAAAGGGTATTGTCAAGAGGAAGGAATTGATTTTGATGAAACCTTTGCCCCTGTAGCAAGACTTGAAGCCATCCGAATCTTTCAAGCTTTTGCAGCTCACAGAGGCTTCAAGGACTACCAAATGGATGTCAAATCTGCTTTTCTAAATGGCAAGTTGCGAGAAGAGGTGTATGTTTAACAACCACCAGGTTTTGAGAATGAGAAATATCCTAATCATGTGTATTTTTTAGACAAAGCACTGTATGGACTAAAACAAGCTCCAAAAGCCTGGTATGAACGTCTCTCTAACTTTTTAATTGAGCATGATTTTGACAGAGGTACCACTGACATAACTGTCTTCTACAAAAGAAAAGAGGATGACATCTTGCTTGTACAAGTGTATGTTGATGACATTATATATGGGTCTACTGATGATTCTCAATGCAAAGAGTTTGAAGTTTTGATGCAGAGTAAATTCGAGATGAGCATGATGGGAGAACTCACATTCTTCTTAGGATTGCAAGTCAAACAATCCGCAGAGGGCATATNACATATTCATTAACCAATCCAAGTATGTTCATGATATACTCTCCAAATATAAGCTCTCTGATGCATCTCCCATGAGGACTCCAATGGCAACTGGAGCAAGGCTTCACTCTGATCCGAGTGGTAAGTCTATAGAGTGCAAACTCTATAGAGGTATGATAGGCTCACTTTTATACCTTACTACTAGTAGACCTGATTTTATGTTTGCCACTTGTCTTTGTGCACGTTATCAAGCTGATCCTAAGGAATCTCACATGTCTGTGGTTAAAAGGATCTTTAGATATCTCAAAGGACCCAAGTCTCTTGGCCTTCGATATCCAAAGAATTCTAGCTTTGATCTTATTGCCTATACAGATTCAGACTATGGAGGATGCAAGTTAGACAGAAAGAGCACCTCTGGAAGTTGCCAATTTCTAGGTGGAAATTTGGTAAGCTGGTCATCCAAGAAGCAAAATTGTGTCTCCACATCAACCACAGAGGCTGAATATGTTGCAGCGGCTAGTTGTTGCTCTCAAGCTTTGTGGATGCAGAGCCAACTACGCGACTATGGATACTCACTTGACAAAATTCCAATCCTATGTGACTCTAAGAGTACCATTGCCATTTCTGCTAATCCAGTACAACATTCAAAGACTAAGCACATCGACATCAGGTATCATTTCCTCAAACATCATCTTGAAGAAGGGAATGTTGAGCTATATTTTGTCACTTCTCAGTATCAATTGGCTGATCTCTTTACAAAGGCTCTTGATGAAAAGAGATTCACTTTTCTTGTGAGCAAAATTGGCATGCTCAATCCAGAGCATTAGCGTGTTTCAATTGTTAGATGTTCTTTTGTATATATTGTAATTTATTTCTTTGTGTTTTTCTTATTTCTATTTT
This sequence comes from Carthamus tinctorius, assembly GCA_001633085.1. NCBI lineage: Eukaryota > Viridiplantae > Streptophyta > Magnoliopsida > Asterales > Asteraceae > Carthamus > Carthamus tinctorius. The sequence continues at coordinate 12,882 of LUCG01132356.1, forward strand.
TGTTCAAGATTAATGTTTTCACTTGGTTCTCAGTTTAAGGGGGAGCTTCGCAAGAGATGCAAGTTCGTAGGGGGAGTATGTTCTTAAAAAGATAAAACCTTTGAAGAATGCAAAGCTTTTAAATCTAAATCACATAAGTTCTTTCTCATAAAACCTCTGTGATCACTCACAGAGGCTCTTCAAAATTAAGCTTCTGCGATAAGATTAATTCTTTCAAAGGATTTTCAAGTTTTCAGGGTTCTAGGGGGAGCTATGGAAGCTAGCTCTAAGGGGGAGTTTTTATGTGAAAAGTAAAACCTCAGAGGGTGCAAAATCTTTCAAGTGACTTTTACTCAGAACTCACATCCACAGAACCTCTGACGCTTCCTATAGAGGCTCTTTGTGTTTGAGCTTCTGAACAAGTACTCACCTTTCTGGGGATTTTCAATGATTTAGGTAAAAACAAGGTGCAACATGTCAGAAGGCCCCGCACATATCACAGAGGCTCTGTGATACCCTGAGGCCTCCGAGGGAACTCATTTCCATAGTTTTCTATTTTTGATATGGTGCGCGTGGCTTATGGATAAGGGCAACAGTCGCACAGGCGCGTGTTAGAAAAGTTGGGGCGCACATCATCAATCGTGCGTTCCCAAAACACACGTGTCACATTCTTATTAGACGTCTATCTCACGTCGTCTCAAACCGCCGTTTGTCATTAAAAGCCCACTCATTACTTTTTAATCCAACGGCCCACATTCAAACCCCCTATTTCCCTCCCATATAAATACCCTCATCATCTTCATTATATTCTTTACGCTCACAAATACTCTCTAGAACTCCGGCGAACTTAAGCTTTCCGACGACCTGCAACCACTATCTTCTAATGGCCTCCTCATTCTCAAACACTATTGCGTCTGGCAACCAAGCCCGTTCTCAGCAAGTTTCTCAATCCCGTGGACTTTCTACCCACAAAATGTCCTTTTTGAACAACAAGTACGAAACAATGACCCTGACAAAGAAGCCAAATAACTATTACTTAGACCCCACCAGTGACCGCTTTCCGACGGCCGCACACACCCTACTCGAAGTACGCAAGAACCACCCTATCTGTTAGGCCTTAACTGCAAGGAAGGACAATATACCGGAGACATACTTATCCTAATTCCTCCTCAGTGCTCGCATCGTGGACCTTGACGACGTCGGCCAAAGTATCATCGGATATGAAACTCACCCATCGACGGACCAATTCATATGTCTCCATACGAATGTGGTAACTCTTCGTGAGGCTCTTCAACTGCCCACGATTGATGATCTTCTTCTCGAAAAGTATTCTCCAGCCCCTACTGACCCTGAATTGTTGGAATTCCTCAAGTTCCATCATTATGTCTCCAAGGACCCAATTACCAAGCGCAATCAGTTTTAGAGGAAGGGGCTACCTCCGGTGTGGAACACCCTATTTTCGTTCGTCAACTGTTGCCTGACTGGCAAGGTTGGGAGCCACGAATAGAATTCCCAAGCGATGCTATCAATCGTCTATGGCATATACTTTGATTTGCCATTGGATTTTGCCCAACTAGTTTTTAAGGACATCGTGGGCCTCATCAAGAAGAAGTATGCCACACAAAGAAATGCGAAGAAGAAGAGCACTGGCTCACAACCCAACCTCATTCTGTAAAGGTTCTTTGGCCTTTTGTTCGCAAACCAACTTGCCGCAGAGCTCCCAGCGGCAGAGCCCTCTGCGAAGCTATATCCCATGAAGGAATTCAAGCCAATTCTACATGAATTCGGGTACAGGCAACAGAGGCCCCTAACGAAGAAGATGATAGGATACCTTTCCGAGCGTACTAGGGAGAGGTACATTCGTGGGAACAGTACACTAGAGCCGGTGCCTATAACCCCCACCACATAGGAGTCCAAATAGGAAAAGTAGTTATTTTTCCTAGGAGTGCCGAGGGTGCAAGGGCGGGGCCAGCATAGGCCAGTGAGCTGAGAGGTGAAGAAAATATGCCTAAGAGAGTAGGTAGAAGTGAGGTATTACCGGAGGCAAAGAAAAATAAACCCAAAAAGAGGCCCGCAGAAGCAGAGGGCCCACAAAAGAAGAAGAAGTCAACGAAGAAGGCACCTCAGGACACAATGGTTGAAGGTCTTGAGCTTATATGCATTCCAGCCTCTCCAAGCCATGGAGGCTCTGAAACAATGTCCTCTCCTCCAAGAGCACCCTCTCCTCAAAAGAAAAGGCGAAGGCTTCGCAAGGTAAAGATCCTAGAGAGGGTGGCTCTGGAAGAGGAGACAGCAGAGGAGTCCCCTGAGACTCCCTTAGTCCGAAAGAAGGCCAAGACCGCAGAGGCATCTATGCCTCTGGCGGATCCAAAGAAGGAAAAAGAAGCTCTCTACAAGCTCTTGTTCGAAGATCCAGAGAGCGAATGGGATGCCTCTGAGGAACAAGTCAAAGAACATAGGCACAAATCGCCTAGTTTTTGGGATGCCACACACAACCAACATAATGTGGTTGATGTGATTGGCTTAACACCAGGTCAAGAGGAAGAGGTCCTTCTGAGGACAGAAGTCGGGCCGACAGAGGGGCAAGGGGAGATAGATAGAGAGGGAGGAAAAATATAGAGGGCAAGAGTGGTGAAAAAGATGCCGAAGGCACACATCCCAGCCCACAACCCAATGCAACCCACATTCCTAGAGGCCCTGTTCAAGAGGGACCCTTTATTGAAGAAGGAGCGCAGACTCCAAACCCTACCTTTTCCAGCTCCTCAGAGGACGATTCTTGGTCCTCTGAAGGTTTAATCCGGGAACCCTATCTCACTGTGTCCTCTCAAAAGGATGCAGATGAGAAAATAAAGATCACATTGCCCACTGATATGCTACCACCTCACACAGAAGCATCTGTTGCTTCTACACACATGAGCGATAACCAAGATGTTTCAAAGACATCAGTGAGGAACATAGAGGGTGTGGGTCTTGAACACCCACATTCTCCACTTGGCCTCTCTGCCGGGCATGGCTCTGAACCATCCCCACGGCATGACGTCAACAGGACACTGGTAGGCTCTGCTGAAAGGCGAGTTCGAGGATCCAGTGGAAGGCCCCGAAAAGGCTACATTAAAACAGCCTCTGAGGGTGCCCTATACTTCAGGGCCCAATTCAGACCATGTGTTTGTCCGAATGCTTCCCCAGACTCCTATGTGACAAAGGAAGAGTTCACAACCTTTGCCACAAAGGTGTTCCAAACATTGGAAGAGTTGAAAAGCTCAACCAACCCCCATCCCAACAACTCAGCCATCACAGAGGCTCTGGAGACCAACACAGAGGCCCTGAAGAACCTGACTACTACTACCATGCAACATCAAAATCAGATAAGGGATCTTCAACACTCTACCATCACCAAGGACGACCTTGCCTCTGCACTCAACTCTGTGACTCTGAATGCCAACACGATCAATACGCTGAAGGATGAGTTGACAGAGATTGCAGCGAAGTACTCCGCAAATATAGCCACTGCAGGTTATCGGGATTACTTGGCCTTCAAGGATGAGATCAAAGACATGGTCTCCTCTACTATTGTCTTTGGTCAAGACTCCTCGTCTTCAAGGGCTAATATTAATCATTTGGCCACCCGGAGAAATGTCGACACTATGGTGGCCGCCCTCGCCGAATCAGTACAGAAGCATCAAGCCACCCTTCTGCAAGATTTCAGGTCCTCTCATAATGCTACCACCGCTCACATCCGTAAAAGCACAGAGGCAATGATCTCAGAGGACACCCAACTCTGCACCTCTCTGCGGCGTTAGATTACGGCCATGAAATTAAACACCAACCTCAACGTCAACGCCGCAGTCCTCTCCACAGATGAGGTTCTCGAGAAGCTTAATGCAACCGTGGCAGAGGT
>LUCG01132375.1:0-12111 GCA_001633085.1 Carthamus tinctorius
CTAGCCCTGGGATCAAATTTGGACACTGTTTTGTTTTCTTCAGAAACAGACACAATCATATGTGTATCAAATAACATTCATCATTGGAGGTCCAGGGGAAAATCCAAAAAACATGAAAAACTGAGGAATACTTTGTTAACCATTCATCTGGACGGTATGCATTTGTGCATACAGGTAATTTAAGTTGTTTTTTGGTTTTTATGCATGTTCACATGTGCATATGCACGTGTGGATGTTACAAATTACTTGTATGTACAAGTTCATACTGTCTAAATAAATGGTTACCAGGGTGTTTCTTAGTTTTTCATCTTTTTGCGGTTTTCCCCCGAACCCAAGTACCTAACCCTCATCATGAAATATGTAAAGAAAAAAGTGTATTAAAAGGACATGATATAAATCGAATTAAACAATGTAAAATCTGTCATCTAACCTTTTCCATGTCGTTGGTGTTCTAATCTAAAAATGTAGTTTCTATAATGTTGTTTGACAAAAGAGTACTCTGCCATGATTTCAAGCGATTAAGCTGATTCATGCTGGTTAAATAAACTCCATAGTAGAAACTTCAAGAAAATTTGTACCAGCGAGAAAAAGTTGAACGAGAAATCTGCCTGGGCTCCTGATTTTTAGAGGGCTTTCTTCACTTGAAAGAAGTTGGATCGTTCCTTGTTAGCAGCATCAACGTCATCGGGTGATGCCACAGCTACCACAACGCCTTGATCCTTGATAGCATCAATTGCATTTGCAAATTCTTTGAAGTCCTTCAAGCTTTAGAAAATAAAAGGGATAAATGAGCGTCGTCACGGTATGCAACTATCTAAAGTTTAAAAGATACGCGGACTGTACCTTGTCGATAGTATTTCCTCGCGTCTTACTTGTCTTTCTTCTTCTGTGATTCCCAACAAGTATCGCAATAAGCTGAAAAAGGCAGTGCCCATCATTAACACGTCCACTACGTGATCCTAACAAAGATCTTTCTTAAATTTGATGCACATTAGATGGTCTCTAGAGTACTTTCGGAAAATGACTGGGTGTTTGGTTCAACGAGATTTTGGAGTCAGCGGAATGTGTCAAAGAAATTGGAATGGCATTGAATAAGGTTTGACCAAACGTTTAATGGACAGGAAATGGAATGGAATCGATCTGTTTGGTTTTCTGGATATAACTTCGGAATTGTAATGAAATAACGATAAATGACCAAAATACCCCTTTATGACATTTTGGTACTTTCTTGTTTCAATTATAAATACTAATGATAAAATAAAGAATAATTTTAATTGGGGGTGGCGGTTACGGTACTTTCAACAGTGGGCTTGTACTTTAGATTCTCCTGCTTCCAAAGAGCTTAGGGGTGCAGGGAAGATAATATACCATTTCAAACAGTTAAATGGTCTACTTGCTGACGTAATATCTTTTAGGTAAAAAAGGTAAAATTTACCTGCTATATCCTTTTGCATCGGGTAATTGGTAAGAATCTACATCACCAATGGTACCAATGATTGCCTTTGTAAGAGTATCATCGTCCGTTTCCATTTGACGTAGGAAATCACTGGTTCCGTCGTATACATCTAGAGTCTTCAGCAAATTAGGATCCCGATAAGATAGGAACGAGAATACTCCTGTTTATAAAAATTTGTTAACGAACATAAAAAGTTGGCAAGAAAAGAAATTGCATCCGCAGAACAAATTGCTTGCTTTTTACCTGAGTGAGTGTCGAAATCACAGAAACCACCATAAGCACCACCACTAACTCGAACACGATCCCATAACCAAGTATTACTTATATGTTTAGATATAACATATGCACTCCCCTTTAGTTCATAACCAGTTCCATAGAGATTTGCAGCTTTTCCGACATAATTTACCTGTAATTATGATCAAGCAATTTGAGAAATGAAAAGTTAAAGAAAAATAATTGATTAACGAACATAGAAACCAACCTGAGTAGGTATTATGATTGCTTCATTTGTTGAAGGAAGTCGTGCATTCCAAGAAGTTGATGCAACTGGAGAAGTACTTGGAAGCAGGTCAAGGAACTTCCCGACATATCTCTCGGAGTTTTTAAGATTTTTTCCATCAGAGGTGAGATTCACAAGGCAGCCATTTTTAGAGAGCAGGGTTTTGCGGATCTCTTCAAGGGACGCGGAAATTCCACTCCAGTCTTGTTCAACTTTCTCTTCAAGATCTTTCAAAAATTCCAGGTAACTGCAATATACCGAATATTAATCCAATAACATGTTTACATCCTTGAAACAAGATAATAATAGACAAGAAATGTTTTATAAATTCACAAGGATACCAATGAATAACGTAAGACGCCCCCTTCATAAATCATTGTTCTTTCCTTTTTTTCCTAATTTTTTTAAACCAATATGCATCTTCCGAAGAAACTTTATTCATGGTTTATTGTTTTAGCTAGCATATCCGTCATATAAAGTAATTTCAAATACAGCAATAAATCCAACCTGACACCACCCATTTGTTCACTGATCCACCCTGCATTGTTTAACTTTGCATCCATCCTTGCAGCTGCAATGCCATGACCACTTCCCCGTAACCGATTCTACATAGAGAAACTACAACATCAGATCATATTGAAGGAATAGCAGTGATAACTAAATTGTCCATGATTTCAATCGATACCTCCATTCTAGCTTTGCTTTGGGAGACAAACTGCTTGAAGCGCTTTTGATCTGCAAACTGGACATCTTGGAGAATGCAGTTGACCTAAAAGGCATGGTGATATAAGCTTATTATGCTTGCTACAAAAGCCAGTTGCTGATCTTTGAGAATAAGTGCCAGGAGAGCTAAAAATTAGATATTGCCAAATGGAATATAGACAAGATACTAAAGAACTTAATGTATGCTGCATACAGCCTTTCTACATGGTGAGTGACATCGCACTAAAGTTTCTGACTAGCAAACAGCGTAATCAGAACCCCCTACAATGTAATTATAAATCAAGTTCCCTTGAATTGCTCTATAATATTCTACCATGTACTAATAGAAGGCATACGCTACAAAATGAGCTAAAGAAGTACCGTAGAGGGGAGAAAATTAGTAACACGTGCAGATCATATTGAAGGGCGTTTGGCAAGTAGCCAAGTAGTAATAATGACGTTGGCTAACATGAGTCTGCTTAAAACTACTTAACCAAAATTAACCTCAAGACAACCTAATCTTGGAAACTCACCAAGTAAAGAGCACACACTTTGGAATTATGATGAAGACTAAAAATTCGAGTTCAGCGACAAGTAATCTTTATTCCCATCCCGTAAATACAATGCACATACCAGGTTAAAAAGATCTTCAGTGCGTGCAGACATGGCTTTGCCTCTCACAATAATATGGCTGACAGGAGCATCCGATCCTCGCTTTGATGATGTGAGAGGGTATACTGAAATTCCCCCTGTCTTCCTTCCAATTAACTGATTTAGCTGCACAAAGTCTAGGTCTTTTGTACCCATCTCCAGCAATGATTGACTGTTGATCAATGTAGTAGAACAAGTATAAGCAATAGCATGATTGCATATGTACTTGACAAAACAAAATCATGGAATCAGATGTACACTTGTAATATTGATGAATCAAGGTGTTCAAAACATTAGTAGCAGTAAATAACACCAAACACATAAACAGATGATTACAGCTTATTTATTTGCTTGATTGCCTCCAAACTTGGTGTCAGCCTTTTGTCATTAAATCATTCCACAATGTGTGCTTGACTACCAATTTGATATACAGTATCATCCTATATATTCAGTATTGCCCTTGACATTACTAGGAAACAAAAAAAAGAACCTAGAGCAATCTCAACAATGTTGATCATTCCTTCCTCAAGGCCCTACAAGTACAAAAGTTCAACGATTTTACCATCGCTAAGCAAATTCATTTGTTCTTCATCTCAAGAATGGGGGATTCTTGGTATATGGGAAAGGAGTAACCACAAATAAACAGGAGTAACCACAAATAAACAGGTGATGAAATGTGTTTGTGATCTGATAGCAAGCTGTCAAGAAGCAGGTCCATGATGAAAGGAAAGAATGTATATGTCCCATGTCTAACAGGAAAGATCTTGTTTGACTAAAGGTAGTAAGAAGTTTAGAACATGATAGTCAAGGGGAGAAATGATTTGGTTGGTTGATAAGGAACCAAGAATCTGGAAAAAATATGACTATGCTTTGCACTGATGGGAAAAAATAGTTTAAACATTCTACATTACATTGATATAAGAATCTGGAAATATAGTTATTTGAAAAGATTATATGTTAGATAATAGCATATGGCAATCACATGAGCTAAATAATTAAACGAGTTTTTCATTATTTCAACAAAAACTCATAGTCTATATGGCTTTCTTCAGTAGTTATTCTTAGCTAATAAACAAAAGCATAAATTACAAAATTGCCCTTGGTGCCTGACAAGCATGCATCGTCCACTCTCACCATTGTCTAATGGCCACCGTCCCCCTATCATGAACAAGGGAAAACATGGGGTTTTGGGTTTTGATTTCGGTTCATAGTGGTTTACGTTTTTTTTCTTGTGTTTCCATTTTGTGGTTTTGTTAGGGACAGCACGTGGCGGTTGCAGTGGTGTAAGTTTGGATGGCAGTTGCAGTGGTGTAAGTTTGGATGGCGGTAGCAGCTAAGGGAAAGATGAAGAAAAAGAAACATTAAAAGAGACTAGGTTTACGGTCAATTTTCGTTTTTGGCTATTTATCTATTTATTTAGGGTTTGTTTCTGGGTTTGAGGCGTTTTTTTGTTTACAGTTTTTCTTAACTTTTGGGTGATTTCTGTCGGGATGGGGCATGGGGGCAATGATTGTGGCAGTTGATGGGTGATGATGATGATGATGATGGTGATGGAAGATGAAGACTGAATTACAAGATTACCTTTACTAGAACCTCACTAGAAAACAAGAATGGCACATGACTGACTCAATGTTGGAAATGTAATGGTGTTGGGGTCAGAGACGATTTTTGTAGTAAAAATTTGAAGATTTCATGCTATAACTTGGTAACTTTTTTGTCAGTAGGCACACCCAAGCAAGTTAGGTCATACCTCACGATTGATTTTTGTAATTTTCTCTAAATAAAGATAACAATAATTTATACCAAAGTTCATAATGTCTAGAAAAAACTGAGTTATGACCCTTCATGTATGCAGCAGTATCTTACCAAAAGAGCGGAACCAGAGGAAGAAGCTCTTGCTTCAGTGAACTCATATCGAATACTATTTCGGTGTAAAGGACATCATTTGTGAAGAGATCATGCTGCAATACTTTAACTCCATTGATATCTCCAACCTAAAATTGTCAAAATTTGGCTTCTTAATGATATCAAGCAAGCAATCAACATCTTGGATCAATAAATTACAAGGCAAAGTTACCTCAATGGGGATTTGAATAGGTTTTTTGGGAATGTCTTGCAGAGAGAGGCTTGGAACAGTTTTCAGAGCCTCTGGTGGGTCAGGAGTTTCTTGCTTCAACCGTAGCTCATGTGTCATACGTGCCAACTCAGCAAGATCTTCTTCGGTCATACCTGCTTTAACTTTCTCCAAATTTTCCCTCTCTACTGCTTCATCTTGAGAAGCTTTCTCTGGATCAGGCTGATTGAATAATACATATAAATTAATACTGCTAGCATGTCTTATAATTAGAATTAAAATGGTCATCAATATACAAAAAATGCAAGATTGGGCAACACTACCTGCATCTCAATGGTTACACGATGAGGATTATTTAATATAAATTTTTCTATCAATGGAGCAAATACTGCTTTCGATCCTTCCTTTTCAATCCTAGCTTTCAGTGCTGCCAGAGGTTGTTGGTATTTTAATGGTTCAAATGGATCCATATCATAAATCCATTTTCCCTGTAAAAAGAATAAATTAAGAACGATTACAATCAAAAGACTCAGGTTCCAGAAATTACTATGAGAAAGCTTAACTTACAACAGAGCGAAGCATCAAGGCAAGGCCACGAGGAAATGATCCAGTGTTATTTTCTCGGAGAGAAAACTCGATTGTGTTCATGGAAGCCTCCACAGCCTCCATATTGAAACCTTCCTCTGCCAATTTTTCAAGTGTGCTCATGATTAAAGCTTCAACCTTTTGAATGTTCTCTTCAGAAACACCCTTCAGTCCAATGCTAAACTGAGGCTGAAGGAGCTCATCTTCCATTCCACCCCCAACAATGGCATCTCCCAAACAACTTTCGAGCAAAATTTTTCTTAGAGGGGAAGCAGGAGTTCCCAACAATAAATGATCAAGAAATCCAAGGGCAAGCTCAGTTTCCAAGTCCAAAGGCTCATCTGCAAGCAACCAATTAAGGCATACCATGTGGTTTTTCTTCAAATCGCCACCTTCAGCAGCAGGGTATTTCTCAACAACTCTCACTGGCTTGGAAAACAGTTTCTGTGTTGCAATTTTTGATTCGTGGCGAGCTGAAGTTGCTTCAAACAAATCCAGATATTCTGTTTGGAAATGGGGTTTGGAAAAGAGGACATGAGATGAGGCAGTAAACAAAACTGAAAAGTCCATATTCAGAGTTATTAGCAAGCCAAATATAAACCCATCTTGCTTTACAAGAAGCCAGAAGACGGTACCTACAGAATACTTTAGTAACTTGCCTCTGAATGTAATGCTCTAAATTCATGCGTTTAGGTTCATTGCTCTCATGTCATTGTTGTTAATTTCATTATGTTATAAGTAATATCACAAAAAAATGTAAAAACACTGACTGATCACAGCACAAGTTTTTAAATACCAGTTGAAAATAAGATATACGAGACAGTAGTTATATGATGCATGCATGTTGATAGAAAAAAGAATACAAATGATTCTGAGTATTTAATACAGGTAACTGATCATCAGACATGGAGGGCCAATATTTTTTGTGCTCACATCCTTCAATATACTTTCTCTGGCACATAAAGTAAATGAAAAACAATTATTCCATGAAAGAAAGAGGTGTACCACTTAAGATGCGCAGACGCTCATTTGGATCATCATCTCCATAAAACCAAATCCTAGCATTGTTTGGATGGTAATACTTGCTATGAAAATCCTGTGTATATTATATTATTAAAAACAAAGTATTCAGACTGATGATAGGTATAATGAATAAACACAATTACTGAAATTACATGAAAAATGTATACGTGTATCACATACAACTAATTTACTACGAAACCAGGCCTCAAAAAATGAGGAGACAGACATAACAGGATATGGTATGTATCTTTCAATGCATTTACCCTCCTATGAAGACAAAAGGTATCTAGCTAAACACATAGTGACAGTGACACACATCTCAAACCTTGAATATCACATGACTTGATTACGGTGGATGCATGTAAATACAATACTGCACAAGCTACAGGAAACATGAAGGGGAGAGTAATTTTAAGTTAACAACTCCTATAGTTAAGAACATTAACAACGTTCCTGCCGATAACAAAAACATGAATACAATCACACATGATATCACATGAGTTTCCTTTTTGGTTATTGGTGCATAATTTCTGAAAAACTGGTTCTCGGGTAGGTTTGCATCATCAATCAAATATTGGACAAGAGAGGTTAATCAATTAGTGTAGGCAGTAATTGATGCAGTTATGTATACATGAGGAACACATAATAATTCCCATTATGCATTACATGGTACACAATACAGTGACTGAAAGAAAAATTAAAGATGCAGGACTATTTTCAGATACTAGCTATCATATGAGTTATCCTGGAAGTAAACCAGAACTAATTAAGATCCAAGCTTTTTTAACAACAAAGCTTTAGAAGAGAACCCTTCAAAATAAAAACAATAAGTTGGTTAACATAAAGCATACAGAACACACACACACACCTTGAACTCTTCAAATGTGAGTTTGGGTATAACTTGGGGATCACCTCCACTATCAACACCATAAGCGTTGTCTGGGAAAACAGCCTGCATGAATTAGAATGTGGCATCGCCATAATGTTTGAGATATTAATGCTCAAGAGTTAATAGGTAAATATGAAGCAGCTGATGAAAGGAAAAACAAAATATAAATACAGTTCAACAACATATTCAAGCAGCATGACAAGACAAAACCATGGATTCATTACTTTTAAGTGGCACGCAGTTTTATAAAACAAGGTCCACTTTCCCCTTACTATATTTTCATATAATGATATAATAATTTGCCACGGTGAGCAAAAACTAAGATCTAACCAAGTGCAATAATAATTATTTTATTTCAGGAAAGCAAATCAAGATAGAAGCCACATAAGTTCATCAACACATTTTATAAGAAGTCCAACCCCAGATAACTCATACTCCCTCTTGTGATGTCTAGAAATTATCACAAGGCAACAGCTATGAAGGTTCATATTAATCAAATATCAATATAAATGAAAGATAAATGGGCAAGCCCAAGGCACCAAAGCTTCTAGGCTTTGCAAGGTCAGGGCGCTAGGTATATATGGCCTTCCGATTGCAATTTGCAAAAAGATTGTTCCCATGACTGAATTAAGTGACCTTCTGGCCATAACAGGTTAACCTTACCAGTTGTCCATATCCCACCCCTAATGGAAGGATAAAAATATAAAAATCAATCTAGCTACTAACATGACGTAGTGTTTACAACTCAGAGGTACAAGACTCTTTGCATCATTGCATGTATAATTAGTTTACTACTACAAACAATACACAAATTCATAGGAGCTACACAAACTTGTCCCTAATCAGTGAACCCCAAAACTTCCAACATATTTATCTGGAGTGAAAAGATGTCCTCCTTGAAAACTCGTCTTTGTTTCAGTTCCATAACCCTTACAGAAGATAGAAATGCAAAACGAAAGACAGAGAACAGAACTGCAGATACATAAGCCGGACTGCAAGAAAACTTTGGCAGATGAACTGCATGAGATTACTAGCTAAAGATGGATTTATGGCGACAAGAGCGGGGTAACACATATTTGGCATTAAACGCTGCTCAAATGCCAGAAAACTCCCCCCCCCCNCAGATAGCTACCGAAAAATAAAAAGAAAGAAAGCAATGACCATTATCTCTAAAGTATATGGGTGCAAAACCAATAGATCCTAGCCCCCTTCTACGATGTCAGCAGCTGAAATTACAGAAGTGTCATCTGCGAGCTTAGTGGTCCCTGGTTTCATATCTTTTACTTTACTGGAAGACAACATATACATGCCTACATTCTGTCCAGTAACGAAAAACTATGTCCATTAAACTGGTGCTGTTTTGATACACAAAATAAATCAAAACGATATGTTCTTAATGAGTTGACTCAAGCATGTACCAGACTTCCATTAATGAGCGGAATTTACCTGTTGAGATGTTCGGCCTAATATGTTATCAGGCTGGGAGTAAACACCTTTCATCTCATTAAATACAACACCTGAAAGTAGCATTATGAAAGATCAAGACAAAAGATATGCATGTTATTTCAATTTCTTAGTTAATAGTACATTATAAGACTTGATCTGGAGAAAGAAAATTCATGTTTGACCTTTATAAGTTATTTCTTCTGAAGGGTCATTCAGCTCATAATGCCAACCCTCTTGTTGGAAAGTCTGAATGTCCTCCACGCATTTGGGAAAGAATACAGCATCCAGATACACATCAACCAAGTTATAAAAATCCTACACGATAAACAAGAAACATATATTATCATACTAGATCTAAGGGAGGCATCACCTATGTCTATTTCCATTAAACTCGCCAATTATTCCTAACCTTTGTGTTTGTGGATGCAACAGGATAGCATGTCCTATCAGGATATGTGAATGCATTTAGAAAAGTGTGCAAGCTCCCCTTAAGTAGTTCAACAAATGGTTCTTTTAGAGGGTACTTTCTTGAACCACATAGTACACTATGTTCCAATATGTGAGGAATTCCGGTTGAATCTTTCCTGCATTAATATTCGAATGAAAAGACAATGAGTATAACTCAGTAATACCATAAATAAGTTGATAATCATCTGCCGTATTTGGTAAATGTTTCAAAGGTGCACTATAAGCGAAAACTTTTTCACATCATTCGTTCCCAGAAGGATCCCATTTACTGGTGGTGCAATGTCCTGGAACTTGAGTAACTCATTGCAAAATCATATGACTTATTATGGGCTATATTTTGCATATCGAGCTCTAATTCTGTTGCGATATACCATCCAATAATATAGCACTTTGCTCATCGTTTATTAGATCAAGATTTCCAGACGGATGATGGTAAGAGATTCCAATTGACGACGTTCCTCTTCCATCACATTCTTTCCTACCATGCTCTTCAACAAAAAAGAGCTACCATTCCCACAAATAGTAAAGGGTGAAACGATTCTGCTTTCACATACATACTTTATCAAAGTTTACTAAGACCAGCATGAATCACATACGAATGACAATGAATTATGGACTAATCAGTTGCTTGAATTACAATGCATAAATTCATAAACAACAATTTCCATATTCTGTAAAGCATACTTACGGAGGAGTCCTGAAAACTACACCAAAGACCTTGTTCTCATCGTCATTAGATACAGACATTACTTCGCAACCGGTCTTCTTATGTCTATACAAAACAGCCGACGACTTACACTCGTCGATAAACTGCTCGGAGACCTTCTCAAATCCAAGCTTCTCAGCAACGTCATCATGAGCACCAATAGACTCTGCAAGCAACCGGTAACCCTAATATATTAATTTCAACAAGCGAAAATAAGCAACTAGGACAACCTAATCCAGCTAATCAGTCAATGAGTAACATCATATTCCCTCCGTACCGATAAAAGGCAAACCATAGCTTGCCTATTGAATTCAAAGGCGCTAAACTTCAACTAACATAAAACTGAAAAAACACAAAAACATTTGAACAATCTAAATTCGAAAACCTCATTTATCTTCATAGCAAATTAACACAAAAACGGTACTAATTTCAGTGTAAAATTCGTAACAAAAGCATTCGAAATTAAAAGGCCAAATTAGTAGTGGTACCAGGTGAGAACTGAGGCGATGATGTTGCGATGGCTTTCGGTGAGATACGAGAGAAAGCAGTATTGAAGTGGAGGCGGGACGGCAGTGCGGTGGAGATGCGGCGGAGGTGGTGGCGTACCGGAGAACGACGGTGGATATTGGGGATAAGGCGGTGGCGGTTGGAGGAGAGACGATGGGAGGAGCGAGAGAAGGTCCGAATACAGGCGTGTGAAGTACACGAAGAGATGGAGCGAAGAAGAACAGCTCTCTCCATCGTCGTCGTCGTCAATGGCGGAGGAGGAGGTAAGGAGGAAAACTGCGATGTGGTGGTTGCAGAGGCCAAAATGGAGCTCATAACCTCATATAATGTGTGTGTGTGTGTGTGTGTGTGGTGAGTTTGGCTTGTAGAAGACGTAGCTTAATTTCGATTTTGGATTTTTGTTTCCATTTTTCTATGGTTTTGTGATGTCCATTTGGCCAAAAATAAGAACATTTCATGGATCTTTTCTCTAAATAAATATCTTCTTTCACTTAATAACTTGTGCTTTAATTTCTTAAGTGTGTTTGGTTGTTAGCAGTTTAATTATTCGGTCAATTAAATATGATCTTTTTAGTTAATGATATGTATATTAGAGTGTATTTTTTTTAACCAACCAAAGAACACACCAGTACCTTACAGAACCAAATAGCAACTCAGAAAACAAGAGTAAAACTACAGCCAGACAAGGAGGGTAGAAAATTACAGCTAAACGAGAGCGTCACACACACTAATAAGGCCAATTACGAGGGGTAACCAGCGCTGAACTACAGTGACGAGAAACTCCCACCGTCGCAATCTCCCTGCCAGATCAAAAAACGACATGCTGTCCCCCAATCTGAGCCGTCTCGAACCTGCAAAACCAACGTCAAAAGATGGTTACCCGGAGGAAGGATCCAACAGCCACGTGTTCCAGTCCAACGCGATATCTGTATCTCGACGTGACATCCACTCAAGCATTTTAATTGGAAGGAGTAGAATTCGCCTTCTATCGGCCCGCTCGAGTGTCCGAATACCAGTTTATTCCTATTGGACCAAACAAAATAAAGAAAACTCCCAACCATTGCTAACCATCTTTTGCTCGCTTTTCCACTCATGCCTCGTTGAT
>LUCG01132416.1:0-15568 GCA_001633085.1 Carthamus tinctorius
AACAGCTAGCTTATCAGCTATCAGCTAGCTTATCAGCTAGTCCATCCAAACATAGCCTAAGTACTATGTAAATTGCAAAAAGTAAGTAAATATTAAATAAATTAATTCTTATTACACTTACAATAGTTATTTATTTAATTTATTAAATAAATTAATTCTTATTACACTTACAATAGTTATTTATTTAATTTATAACTATAAGAGTATAAAAATATAAGTATTAAAACTAATTCATAACTATTTAATAATATAAGATTAAATTCAAAAATATTCAATATTTGACTCATTATAAAGGTATTGGTGAGACCATTATAAATATGATTTACTTTACGAAAGTGTATCCAACTTATCACGAAAAGTTATTGTATGTACTGTACTTTCAATTTTACCATTTGACAACTTTAAGAAATGATCATTATATGTATCCAAGTTTATCAAAACCTATCATTTAATGTATCAAACTTGTCACGAAAGTGTATCCATCATGAAATACATTAAATGGTAGGTTTTGATACGCCAAATGATAAAAATGAAAGTACAGTACATACAATAACTTTTCGTGAACTAAACTCTTATAAATATGTAATTTGTAAAAAAGATTTTTTTTAAATATATTATAGTTAATATACGATTATGTAAGTAGATATATAAATGTTGAAAATGAAAAATAAGAAGGTATAAATGTAAATTAAATTAAATAAGATTTGACTATTGAAGAGTTTTTTAAACTTAAACTATTGGATCTAAATTACCGGATTCATGTTTTACAAATATACTCAAATAAGTTAGCGATTTTATATTTATTTCTAGTAACTTCATTTGGTATCATAATTTTTATCCAAGGTTCTAAAGGGCGTGAGACGTGGCGTGACGGCAAGACCAAACCTTAAGCCTTAGGAGCCATGACGTTTTCAAGACGTGATATAACGTCAAATTTCTAGTTCATATAAAATATTATACTTTTAATTCAATTGTCAAAAACATAAATAATCAATAAGGATTAAAATGACCTATTCCTGACTTAATTACTATTTATGTCATTCTCATGTCACAAATTGACCACATAATATGAAATATTTTTTTGGATGAAATAAACTAATTCCATCAGAATTAACATTAACTATTGTAAGATAATGTAAAGGTTAAATTCTAGGGAACTGAAATGATCAATCACATACTCTTTATCTTGTGATATCTCTGCAGCTATCCAAAGAAAATAGAAGGTTGGTGACAACATTCTATCTCGAAGCAATTTTTTCATGGTCTATTACATGTTTTGGAGCTTCTGGAATCAGACTTTATCGACAGTCGTGCTCCTAAGAGGGGTGATCTTTTTGATACTATCATTGATAATATGTTTAGGTGATTAATTAGTATGATGCATACGAAGTGTAGTAAAAATGTTACGTTAGGGAGAGTTTCTCCCTACACTTGTCTAGGTTCCTTGTAATTTTTCGATAGTTTATGGTAGCATTCTAATGCATTGTCGTTCCCCCAAAAAAATTGACATTAATTTTTTTTGGAAGGCCTAGCATCGAACCAACAAACGACTAGCACGAACNATCGGACATCCACGGGCAACCTACTAATCCACCGCTGTCCGGGCCCAGCTTACGCTAGACCTAGAGCCCAACCACAGTCTTTGACTGGGTTGGAGGGCAGTCCAGTCTATGACTGGACCAGCCCAAAGACTCGGTACTCCTCAATTGTTTGCAGATTTTAAAAACCTATATATGATTCACGCACGTACGTAGATTGTTAAAACCATATGGTTACAATCTCTTTGTCGAAGTATTCTCAAATTATCGTTTATATAGTATCCATATGAAAATGCCTCATGATATGACTTTAATAATATAATCATGTGGTTGATCACATATGATTATTTACTTAAAAAACAGTATCTTATAGTTATTCAAGGTTAACTAATCGACTGCTTTATTAGTTTTACAAACTGATCACATATGATTATTTACTTAAAGAACGGTATCTTATAGTTGATTTTGTTAATTCAGTATCGTAGTATGCATTTAATTGATTCTGAAAATGCTTTTGTTTTTTGTTTTCCCAATGACGACTATATACGATACGAGATCCTTTTGAAATTTTGGTATATCAATTATCAAATATCACAAATGAGCATTCAAAATGTACCATGTCGTTAAAAATAAAAACTTTAAAGTTAGATTTTTGGTTTGTCTTATGAATCTTATGTAGATATACTTTCATATTTTCCTGATTGATCTTAGAGGTGCGAAAAAGTGGATGACTTGGATCATTTGTAGGTAACAACTTGAAATAAGCTAGCTAGGGTCTAAAATGGTTGGTTAGGGCACAATATCTATATAATGTATCAACATGGGTTATCAATCAAGCAAGTTATAATATAGTATATATAAAAAATCACACTCTATTCCAACGATAACTAAATAAAAGAACATACACAAACCTTAGTTACACAACTACAAATTATAATTTTTGATTTGGTATATAAACTAATATTCTTTTTATTACTATTGATCGAATTAGAGTAGCTGATCTTCCGTAACCCTAATAATATATAGAAAATAAATCAACTAAAAACTTATTTAAGATCACGTAAGAATTGTAAGACCCTCTTTGTCTCCCTTGGATGAAACCGTTGCTTGATTCTATGCCTAAAAGACAAGTGGCGACAAGATGATAAATGAATTGAACTTTGATGACATTAACATAGGGGGCATGGCGCTTAACATATACCCCAAAGACGTTAACATACCTTAACATGAAGATATTCAAGCTTAACATATCTTAACTGACCTTAACATATATGAAAAAACACAAAAACAATATAGCATGTCTCACGTGCCTTAACTTGCATGATAACTTGTCTTAACATGAACAACAATGAAAATTAACATATGTTAACAAACCTTAACATAGAGTGACATAATTAACTTACATACTTTAAACATGAAAACTACCATGTTAAGGTATATTAATGCGGCAAGGGATGACCAAAAGACCATATTGCCCCTCCCTTAATTAACAAATGGGGCACATGATATGGACACTTGGAAGAAGTCATGGAAAATTAGATCAACAACCAAGAAGGGTTCTCATGGTATCACGATAAGGAGAAGTTCTTATCAATTTGGGTATTTTCTAGACCTCATCGCCAAACCGTGAAAACATGTCTAATGTTCGATATGATTGATTTCTACAGTCTATCGTGCCCCTAATCTATCTGGATTGTGGCATCTTCTAATCTGGTACTACATTTAATTTTTTCCTTGTTATGGTAGTACTTATGGAAGTTTCAAATTCCATATCAAAACCTTAACGTTTTGACACGGAAACTATGTGGAAAGCTTGCATCCCTTTCTACATTCATGTAGACATATTACCTTTCATGGAGCTAAGACTTTAAAATAGGGGGCCATGTCGTCCCGAGTCACAAACTTCGTATCTCCTCCGGGATATACAAAAGCCTTCTGGTCCTCATAAAAGGGACTATGAGTCTCTTTAACAGCTTCTGGTCCAATTATGGTATGATAACTGGACTGGCCAAGTCCCCTATAGGAGTTTTTCATCATCTCCAGAAATAAAAAGAAGTTACTCTTTTAGACCTTTGGGGAATAGAACAAGCTACACTCTTATGGCATGGAATTAACTCTAGAATAATAGAAGCCAGACCGATTTCAAGACATTTTCATTCACTAGAAGGCCAAAGAGGTCTCAAAATCAGAAGTTCTTTATCAACTAGTTCAGGTTAATTCTTCACCAACATCAATCCATTAATAACAAGCAGGAAAAATCTTATTGAAGAAATCAATCCAAGACTCTCAGTTATAAGTTACTATCTATGGTGTCATTCTCTTAAACATGAAAACCACAAAAAGACCATTTTTGACAAACAGGTTTATTGGAATAACTCCATATCCGCAATGGTGAAAATTAAATTTCTGTTAGATTTCCATTAATCCGTCACTAGCAAGCATTTTCGATGAAGTGAACTTAGATATTAACATAGTTAAAGCTTCCATAACTAAATGAAAAACTAAAGTGGACTTAGAGGAAAAAAAAATCAATATAGGCATATTTACCAATTGGCGTTACACAGTAAATCTTTATGCTTTTAGATACTTATAACAGCGCAAAACGCGAAAGGACATTTCCATAGAAATTGAAGCAAGTCTATCGACGACAACGTGTACTCTTTCCCAGAGTTGGAAACTGCAAATTTAAGCTTGTTGAGTGATTTCTAGACCTGTAACTTCATTCAATTAAACTTCTAACTTTTCTTCTGCATATAGAATTCTAAATCTAACAGTAATAATTGAAGAATCTAGACTTCCAACCTAGAGTTGCCTTTTACATCTCCTAGCTACGTACAAAGATAGAGCATGTAAAGTTCCGATCAACCACTAATCATAATTAATGTCGAAATTCGAAAAGACATAGATGGATCAAAGCAAATCAAACCTTGTATACATACAGTGGTCTCCTTTCTAGCTTTATCACATGTTCGCATCCCTAAGGTCATCTAGCTTATTCAATTCATGCTAGTGAAGGCAATTCCAAACTTCTACTTGCCTATTTGAACTTGCATATATCTAGAAATCTAGAATGGCCCTAAGAATGTGCAGATATCATTCCTTCAACTAGTTTCAAAAGAATTTTAATTTTTCTGACCTTTGCAATTTCTAGAATATTTTTTCATCATTTTTTCTATAACTTTTTCCGAGGGATGGAGGCCAGGGTGGGAAATTATATCTGGTATGATAATCATTTATCGTCAACGTTGCATTCTAACATAACTATGTAAATGATTAGACATCATTTGAGCTTATCGATCAGATCTAAGGAAAGAATACTAATATCAACCTTTTCTATCTTTGTCAATGATTTCTAGAAGGCAAAGGGATTAGGCTCCAAAGAACCGGTGAAGCGTGCCAAATGTCGTAACGCTAAGTTGATCTACTTAACCAATTTGTTAACGATGTATATAGTTTTCTTAGATTTTTGCGGCGGCATCAAAAATAGCATAAGAAAACTTCATAGTTAACTATTTAATGATGATTAGAGATGAAATTGATGATAAGTAAGTCAATATAAAGAATAAACTCTAAATTACAAAGTAGAAACCATAAAACCTAGAGTAAAGTAAACAACCACTGTAAATTTGATGAAAAAGTATTGCAATTTCAGTTTTGGTGGAAGCTCCTGAAAGCACAACTGCTTACATCATTTCTAAAAACGTAATTTTTTTTATTTAGGCCATGAGTAGCGGTAGCCTTAGGCTGGACGGCTTGGCTAGTGGGCTCCAGCGAGCTCGGCGGCCTTCCTGTACGCAGCTGGCGGGCTTCCGACAGGCTCGTGCGAGCGGTGTGGCCACACCGACCTACCCGCTCCTCTCTCTCTCTCTCACTTTTTTTTTTAATTTTATTGGGTATTTGGTTTGTAAGGTTCCGGTACTAAGAGAGGGCTCTAGAGGGCTTATGGTAAACAATGGCGGATCCATGAATTTTTTCTAGTGGGGACACCTTTTAAGTAGAGTAAATGCCGGAAAAGTTGGTCGGTATATTTTTAGCCTAAGTCCATGATTTCGAAGAATTTCGAAGGTTTTTTTGGTTGATTTCAAGAGATTTTTAACGTTTTTTTGTCGATTTTGAGAAACTTTTTCGGTTTATAGTTGGTTTCGAAGAATCTTTTTGATTGATGGGGTCCTAAACAAAATTTACTGGGGGAAATCATGAGATATAAATACACAAAAACTACAATTTTACACAAGAAAATTTTCTTTTTCCCCTTTTAGTGGGGGCCTATCCTCCCATTAAATTGCATATACATCCGTCGATGATGGTAAAACTGATATGGCGCAGATGTGACGTAGATATGGCAGGGGCCTAGAGGGCTTAATTGGCTAATGATAGCCTTATCAAAATTATATAATTTTTCTTGCAAACAATAATTCATCTTTAATTGAAAACCATTAACTATTAAACCAAACATAATATTGTAAGAATATTCCGTTTTAAGAAAAAAATATGAATGAATAATATTACACAAAGTTTGATGTTTTATTTGTTATAATACCATATTTTTATTCAAACTAATTGAACTAATTTCTATAAATAATTTTATTTATCATTTATTGTAAATACAATTTGTTTGTTCAATTAAAAAGGTATTTATGATAACAAACTAAATCAGTCAAACTTAATTTTTTAATTTATATTTATGACGAGCTAAATGCCAAAATAACAATGTGTTTTCGATTTTTTTATTATATAATTAACATTGTAATTTAATTTCTTCTTATTACAATATACTATACTTATAAATTATTCATTATCAGCACATCATCTATTATTATTACATGGTATATTCTATAATAATGTTTATTTAATAATTATGATAAGATAATTGTTTTGCATTTTACTATACGAGTTCAAATAAGAATAATATGGATGTTAGATTAAATAGAATAAAATGTTTGTTTTCTGGGTGAAATTCATATTACTCTAATTTTTGTTATATTCTGATTATTAATTTTATTTTAAAATGGAGAGGTGGTTTCTATATTTTAAAAGAATGGTTGTAATAATATATTTAATCACGCCCGTTGGATAATCATATGTTACTACTGAGATATATTCTCACGTTTTTATAAATTGCAAATGTTTTCATTTGAACCTCCACGTCCCAGCTGTCAGCTTATTAACATCCCTTTTACCCGTTAGGAATTGTCCGAATATTAGTTTTGTATTCTCTATTCAATTAATTTCTTATTATATGAGTTGGCTTCTTGTTTTTTATTACCAAAACTCTAGGACCTATTTTAGACTCTTTAAGTTGGGGGTTATATGAAATATAAGACGGTTTTATGTTGATGAATGAGAGACAATATTTTATTTTTCTTGGTCTAGTGATGAATTTCCTAAGTTGATATATAAAAGTTTCAAATACTATTAACGGTATTTTCAAGCGAATAATCTTATTTAAGTTATTATGATGAATTTTGGTAAAATATTAAAAACAATTTATTTAACATATCATTTATAGAGTGAGGTTTAAGGAAAAGTACTTAAAAAATGAAAAATTGCAACAAAATTCTAATAGTAAATACATATAAATACCGGCTTATAAGATTAATTCATCCCAACTAATCCCACATAATACTCTATTATTATTTAAATCCCAAACACACCCTACCTTTAAAAACAAAATAAATTATATCTTTATTTCTAAAAATCAGTGTTATAAATTATTAACGAAATTTAAATTAAACAAATCATACAAATGAATTTCCCACACTTGGCCTCAATATAAACAAATTATACAAAAAATCCTTCAAAAATATATTTTGGCATCAATATAAATATACTTTTTGAAACTTTTTTTTACCAAGTCTTCAAATTTGTAAGATATATTTAACCATCATCACGTAATTTTTATTTTATCTAAATAAAACTTTGAATAGTTTATAATAAAAATTTCATTAATTTTCAATTCTCATAATATAATTCTACACCCCAATATTATATTATATCCATACATTTACAACTAGCCTTTTGAAAAAGAAATACTTATAAAGCGTTACAATTCATAAAATTCAAAGTTTGTTGGCAAAAGAATTAACTGAAATTCAGACCAAATTTATAATCCCGCCTCACTTTTTCTTCATTTGTTTTTGAAATTTATCATATAAGGAAATAAAATAACTTTATCCTTTGAACTATTTTCACGTTTCTTACAATATAAATACCACCTATACCAAGGAATTCATTTCATTCACACCTATATACCCGCATTCTAGCATATTCAAGCACTCGAAATCTCGAGGATGACGAAAGAGGAAGGATCCGAGAATCCAAGTAGATCTCCGAGTAATCTACAAGATGAGGTACAAAAGAAACCGTTGATCAAGTATAAAAGAAACCCGCGTCTTTCGTGCTCGAATGTTATTGAGGATGAAGTGAAGTCATCAGAAAACTCAAATGATGACCGTGATGATCATCGAACAATTTCTTCTACTTCTAGTTTCGTTAAGGCCGCACAGGAAAAGAAGATGCCGGAGATCATTCCGTTCAAGAAGAGATCATCCTACATGATTTGCCATGATGATAATCTTTCTCCTCAGTCGCAACCGGCAACAAGGTTTGTTTTTTTAGTGCATCGGTGTGCTTTTGTATAATTTTAAGTTCATGGGTGGTGTGTCGTGTTAAGTACCCATTAATTTCGATTCAAAGCGATGACATATTAGGGTTTCCTACTTCAACGAACATCTCCAACAAATTATCTAGCGCCTTGCTAGGTACGATTTTTTAACAAATTATCTAGTGCAATCGTTAATAATATTTCGGTTCTTGCCGTTCAAAAACAAATCATTTAAAAATGTTGAAAATGAAGAATTAAAATTCACAATCTAAAAAAAGAAAATTAAGTCACTCCAACAAATTTTTTATTTTGGAGATTACTACATTTATTATATTATTTAAAATATTCCATATATTTAATGAAATATTATCCAGTCTTCTATACAATTTAATTTCAAGGTTTTTCTTGTTGATGAAATTAATGTAACATTTAAAAAATTGTTTCATGGTAATCTATCATTAGAGAATTTTCCACATTTAGAGAATTTCAATCTCTCTCTCCTGCTTAATAAAAGTTTTTGAGAAAATGTAACTTAGCCAAAATCTTGATTTTCTAACTTTTGGAGAATCTAGTAGAGATGTAAAAGATTCAAGAATAACATATATAGGGTTTCAAGGGCCACCTCTACAAAATGTAGGGTTTGATGAATTTCAATATGGTGCAGGGAATCAGGAGATAAGTTGTCACCTTCCATGTCAGCTGGTGAGGAAAACTTTGTGGAGAAGAAAACAGGAGACCAAAATCTAGTGGAGGGTAGCAGCAATAGCATATCCACAAAGATTCATGATGGTGGCCATAGTGAAACTACTGGAATCACACCTCAGGGTGGTCATGGCTACAACCACATTGCACCTACTGATGATGAGGATGGAAAACAAGCTGATGAAACTAAACAGGATACCGGTGGCGGCGGCGGCAGCGGCTGCTCCCCAACGGATACCGTTGTTGAGAAGAGTGATGGAAGTAATGAAACTGATTGCGGTGAACGAGTCCAGGAAATGGCAATGAAAGATGGTGTAGCAGGAGATGATATAGGGGAAAGCATAGGAGGAAGAAAACCAGCAGGGTACTTTGTATCCCTAATGATGGATGATGATGGAGAAGTACCTGACCAACTAATAGAGTTAGACGACGACAACGGCGCCGCCGGCAGCAGTCGCTTACTCGCTGGTCATGCCGCGGTTGAGAGTTACAAGGATGGTGGAAGTGGTGAAGCTGGTGATGGAGAAGGACAACAACAGGATGGTGGTGGTTGTGGAAACAATTCTAGCAACACACCTGGAGGAGAAGAGAAAAGTGGAGGCAAAAAACCAATTGAAGCTGATGGAGAACAAGTGCACCCAACTGATTTAGTAATACAAGGTGGAGGTGGTGGTGGTGGAAAGGGGAAAGAAGTTGCAATTACACCTACACTTGAAGGGGATCATACACCTAGTGGCATTGCTGATACAAGTGGATCTATTTTGGCTCAAGGGCAACAAGACCCAAATACAATCATTTGTGGCAACCAAAGCACCCATGAAGAAGGTGTGGTGGCAGAAGGAGGAGAAGATGCAGATGATGAATTAGGCCAGCAAGCAAGCAAGAAAGTTAGATATGGCAGTGATGAAATCGTTGGAAGCAGCAGCAATGCACTAGGCCCGAACGGTGGTATCGGTGATGATGAACCGCAGGTGCCTCCACCAGTACTGCAGCACGCTACTCGTACAATTCGGTTGTTTGGAGTTGATATTTCCTGTGAACAAGAACATCATGTCCCAATAACAATAAGTGATGGTGGTGGTGGCAACAACCAGGAACCAGGTGGTGGTGCTGCTGCTGGTGATGGTCCACGGCCAATGATGCGGCCTAGACCTGCAATAAGGCTGTTCGGGGTTGACATCTTTAGTGATCAGGTACAACTAGCTGCAATGGGGGACGGAGATGGAAGAAGTAGGACCATCTAGCAGGCGCGCAGTTGAGTCATCAATGAAGATAGCTAGCCGATATCTGGATTCAGGTTGTTAAGTTTTGATGTCCAAATAATTTTTGTTGTGGCGGTGTGAGATCATGACATAGATCGCGCGATAGGTGGTTAATTTCCATTATGTGGTATCGTCTTTTCTTGATGATGTTTATTAGTAGTACTCGTGGGTCGATCGATGTGTTTGTTGTTTGAGAGTTATATATATCTAAGTAGCATAATGAAAAGGGAAGACTATCCAATATATTTACATCCATTCTCATATGATGAAAACCCTTGGCATGGAGAAAAAAGTGGGTAAATCAATCAGTGAAGATCAATCTTTCATTCTTTCAAGGGTTTACTGAGAAAAAAAATGAACCAATTAATTAACAATGTTTGTTAGGAAGCTATTTGCATAGAAAAATACTTTGTTGTGGGTAAATTAACCCATGAACACATTGATGGTTGTCCATTTTATTTGTTTTATGGTTTCTCCCTTGCATAGAAAAATACTTTGTTGTTGCTTTTATAACTAGAAGAAGAAATTATGGAACCGCCCCTTTGACGGATAGCAAAACACCATGTTTAAACTAATCGTCGTCGATGTTAACTAGGTGAGATGAAAATAGAATCTCAAGCGCTATTCTTGAAATGAAATCATTATGCCGCACGAGCGCGTAATTAGGTAATATGTTACGTATTCTAAATTAAAATGAAGCTGAATTTCGTAACCCTAGAAATACTTAACAGTTGAAGCCTCTCAAAAGGACTCCAGAAAAGAAAGATCGATCAACAAGCGAGCTAGCCGGCCTTCCTAGCTACAACAGCCAATGATCCAAAACAATAGACCGAAAAATGGGGTTGCAACGACACGAAAACCACCTCCAACCATCAAAAAGGCTTCAAAGGAAATATCATCTTATTTGATTTCTACACTATTCTAGAGAAGTGAATACCCAACCAAAAACTGAACTAACTCAACCAATATATGCCATCATCAAGCATGTAGATTACACTAGGAAGTTACTGATTCTCCTTCTGGCAGTTAGAACCTACAAAATTAAGCACTTTGAGTTGTTGATGATCTGAAGGCCTGCAGAGACCTTGTGGGGAAAGAAGGAATCTAGGAGCCAGAAAACCACCAAAAGCTAGTATTATTGCATGATAAATTTCTCTCTTTTTTTCTTCAATTCATTGTAGGTAAATTAACACTAGAATGACCAAACTATGCACATTTGATGGTTGTCCATTTTCATTTTGTTGTAGGGTTTCCTTCTATCCACAGATATATTACTTAGGGGCTTTATTCGCATGGATCGCGGAATTGATTTTAGTTATCATAACGAAGCAGTTGAATTATGAGATGGTCTCTTTGACGGACAGCGAAACGAAAAGCATAGTGTTGTTGTTAATAAATTAGGCGAGATGAATATAGAATCTTAAGCTGACCTATTATTGAAATGTAATTAATATCCATGATTGGGAAAAATTACATGTTAGTTATTCTTGATTAAAACCAAACTGAATTTTTGCAACCCCATGATTGCTTAACAATGAAGCCTCTTAACCAAACCCAAATTAAACAAGATCAACCACAAAGGCCTCTTGATAATATGACCCAAAATAAATCAACCAACACTAGACTGAAAAATGGAGCTGCAGCCTCAAGAAAATCACCTCCAACAAACAACAAACCTATATATGTATCAACAAACCTTTTGGGGAATTATAAAAGGGAGGGAGAGAAAGTCTTTAGGAGTGTCTTGAAAACCATGGAAACTGAGACCAAACTGATTTACATGACAACATTGAAGTATTGAACTGGAATAAACCACAAAGTTGTGGCATACTGGTTTTTTTTTTGGACCGCACGAAAAAATTTCTTATAATAAGAAACTGTTGGAAACTAATGATTTAATCTAAAAGAAAAAGAAGCCTTAATATTAAAACTTATGGTTATATGTTTATTATTATTAAAACTTATAATTAGTATTTGTATTATTATGTAAATATAAGTATGGAAGTTGCTGTTGGAATTAACTGAAAAGTAGTTATAGGGCAGTTGGATTTGGCGCCAGTTGGAGAACCATTGTGATGGTTCAATAGGTACCGATTCACTGCATATATATAGAAGTCTGATGTACTAAACAAGATTATCTATCGAATATCTATTGTGTGTCTTTTCTCTGTTGTTATTTACTGCTGTCAAACACACGCACACAATACACATGGAAGATGAGTCGATGGTGATGAAATCCAACAGCAGCCTGGACCGAATTCCAGACATGGATATCTTTGAAGGATGTTCGAATTCAACAAGATTAAGAAGGCAGAATCGATTCTATGGATTATCAAACATAGATGGAATTGATTCTATCAGAAACTAGCGAGGAGCTAGGGTATTACAAGACTCAACAGCTTTAACGGGGTTACAACACCAATCCTCCCATGAGAGAAGTTTACCAAACTTAGTTCTACATTTGATCCAATCATAAGCGGTGAACTTAATCTCTTCCACCGTCGCCTTCTCTTTTACCATGCTTCCTTTAAACACCTTGCCATTCCTTTGGTTCCAAAGAATCCAAAAGAATGCTGACGTGATCACCCTTCTAACGTTTCGATGAACCTCGTTGTTATTGAAAGAATCAATCTGCTCCCACATCCTAGCTACCGAGAGTTCCTTGGCCGGCCACCAATCCACCCATTGAGAGAGATGAGCTGATATAACTTTAGAAGTCGAGCACTCGCCGAATAAATGATCTAAACCTGTGGGGAAGTGGCTTGTTAACCCTCATACCTCAGGTTTGAATCCAGGCGCTTCCAGATTGTGGCCACTGAGGATTAACTCAGGGCAACGTGCTTTAGTTGTCGGTGAACCTTGCCGGGATTAGTCGGGGCAAAGCCTCGGATACCCTTCAAAAAGAAAACATTGAACTGGAATATATGTTTTTTAATTCATGAAAAAATCCTCAGGTCACGAGGAATTTCTAAAAGCTAGTGCATCTTACTTTTCGACATTTAATCGACCCCTTCTTGAATGAATATCTATTTATTGGGAAAATACAACATCTTCCTAATAAGTTAAGTAGGATCTCGATTGCATTCTAAACAAATTTGTGGTTGTTCTGATTTAGTTTCAACTTTTGTGTTATCTATCACATTGGCCAAATTAACTTAGCAAAGGTAGATTAGCTTTCACTTTAAAACAAAAATTTCATGATTTGACCATCAAAATCACAAACTACCTACTTTGTGTTGGTTTCTAGGAATGAAAATAATAGGGTGAAAATTATTCAATTATATGATTACTACTAGTTGTATGAGTTTATACAAGGTCCTGACAGCAGATACAAAAATTATATATATATATATATATATTTACTACAAAATAAACATGGCAAACTGTTGGCATAGTTTTTATTTTTAGGGGTTCACCTTTCCAATATCTACTAGTAGAATTACGAAATGGTCCCTTTGATTGATATATAGTTAAAACCAAAAACTTATTGTCGTCGTTAATTAATTAGTTTAGATGAAATAGAATCTTAAGCATCACTAGAGGAACTACTCTAGAAATGTACTTAATATGCATAATCGGCTAATATGTTACTTATTCTTAATTAAACTGAAACGAAATGTTGCAACCATGGGAATGCTTAACAATTCAAGCCTCCTACAACCACCCGGGAGAAGATCAATACTGGCCGGAGGCTTCCTAAAACTGTCAATGAACCAAACAGACAAAACTGTGGCCACAAGAAAGCCGGCCGCCTTAACAAACAAAATTCCAAGCATCAACGAGGCCCCTGAGGATTTATCTTCTAATCTTGATCAACGTTGTTCCAGAAACGTGGACACCCGACAAAAAAACTGAAGATAGTAACCATGGGGGTCCTCAACCAAAACATGCCATCATCAAGCATGAGATTAAGCAGCCGAGTTACTTTTTTGCACTTTGAACCTGCGGATCTAAGCAGAGGCCTTTGGGAAATTTAGAAGGGATAGAGACTTAGAGAGCATGTGTCATGAGAGCAAATGATCTTTAAATTGGTTCAACTTCGTTTTTTTTTTTTTGAACGGCAATTTTATTACGAAGCCAAGCTAGCTAGCAAGGCGCTAGAGGCAATTGGTTCAACTTTGTATTAGAACATAATTTCTTTAGTTCAAGAAAAAGACCTTGATGCCAGGAAGAAGTTGTAAAAACTGGTGCATCTTACTTGTATGTATGATATATATGCATCTAGTGTAGTTATATAAGTTCTAGAGAAGACAAATATATATACATTCTCAGGAGTCCCTTTCTCCTGGACCTAGTGGAGGCCTTCTTGAATGAATATATTTCTATGGGGAAATAGGGCATCTTTGTTAAGAAGTGTCCATGTTTTAGACCCAATTTATCTTTGGTGACCAAGGAAAAAGAATCTTTTTTTTTTGCTTTAAACAAATATTTCATTTTATGACCAAATGGAAATAGTAATTGTATTGGATTCTAACAATGAATAGCATAAAAAGTTTATAAATTATTAGTTAATGTAGCATATAAAATTTATATTCATTACAAACAAGTAAAACAATTGATCTTAACCAGCTAGTTTATCAATCATCAGCTAGCTTATCAGCTAGTTTGCCAAATATAACCTAAGTAGCACCGGTGAATAACTGAATACCAATCAGCATTTGAAGGAAAATCCGATTCGATGGTGACATTGCTAAGATGGTTGGGTTTAAAAGCTCAAGCTATATACTATTGTATGACAAATTTCATTCTCTTTCATCATTGTAGGTAAACCATGGAATCCCCAAATTGTGCACATATATGATTGTTGTTGTTGTAGGGTTTTTTTTCTTAGAGAAAATATTTATTTGATGGTTTTATTGTGAGATGGTCTCGATCTTTGACGAACAGTGAAAACCAAAAGTTTGTTGATAGGTATTATGAATATATAATCTTAAGCATCGGTCACAACCAAGCTATTCTTGAAAATGTAATTAATATGCTAGTTTGGCAATATTTTATATGTCCCTACAAAAAATACTCTTTACAGCGACCAACTCTACAGCGACTATCATTGCTAAAAGTATAAAAAATAGTGTTTTAATAACCTTACTGCAACAATAAGTCGTCGCTGTAGGTAGCTACAGTCGTCGCAAGTAGTCTATAGTCACGAGATTTTGAGCTTTAGCGACGACTTTTGTCGTCGCTATAGGCTGGATTTTATGTATTACGTGTTCTTGATTAAAACCAAACTGAATGTTGTAACCCCGGAAAAGAGAAATAACGGAGGCCTCCTCCTGGCTCCGGGCAAATGCCAATGACCACCCAAAACAATCAAGTGGACTGAAAAATGAGTTGCAGCTGCAAGCAACAAAGGTATGCAGCTTCACTAAGCCCCTGATGAAATTTCTTCAAACCTACAAGGGTTAAGTACATGGGAGTGTATCGAACTTGTCACGTTTTATCATTGTATATACCCAACTTTA
>LUCG01132453.1:0-13245 GCA_001633085.1 Carthamus tinctorius
GAATTTCTGGAAGGGTTCCCTTTTGGGATAAACCCTACAAATTTCTAGTTAAACAAACTTTTGGTTATTAATTTAGTCAAACTTATCTTCTTCTTTTTTTGTGAGTTGTTACACAAGTACACTATCAAGCTTGAAACTGTCCAAAAATGTTATACGCACTTTTCACATTTTAAAATGGACTCTTTTTTGGATTAAAATAAACAAGTAATTTCATATCTTCAGGCACTAGAGGTTATCGAAAATTGCAACTCCTGAAACTTAATCTCTACCTTTACTATAACTTAACACTGAAAGGATCTGGATACTAGAAGATTTAAGAAATAGACATAGAGGCTCGAATATGAAAGAACAGTTTAATTAAGCTTATCGATTTATTTCTACCACCGCCAAAATTGCATCAAGTCCTCTCAATCCAGTATAACCAACAGATTTGGAAAACTGTTCAAATCATGCTTGAATTCAGGCATCGAACTTTCACGCTCCTACCAACAGATTTGGAAAAGGAGAGATAAAAAGAAACAAACAAATCACTGGCGGTAAAAAGATATCATAAATGGCTTTTTTGTGTGTTGCCGTATCTTTGCATCTATGGTCTCTGTACTTTAGATGAACTATAAATGGTCCATATGCTAAAAATCTTTGCATAAAAGGAACTATGTAATGTCAAATTCTTCTAACAC
Source organism: Carthamus tinctorius (assembly GCA_001633085.1). Lineage (NCBI taxonomy): Eukaryota > Viridiplantae > Streptophyta > Magnoliopsida > Asterales > Asteraceae > Carthamus > Carthamus tinctorius. Next base: position 681 of record LUCG01132453.1, read on the forward strand.
CACCTATCTACCCTGGGGATGCTAGATTTACCCACGCTACTTTACCCAAGTTAAACAAACAAATTGACCATTGAAGGGGTAATATCATACATTCTAATTAAACAAACTTATGTGGTCTATAATTTTACAAATAAATAAATAGGTTGACGAACATATTTTATGAGAACAGTTGCGACTCCGACTTAATAAATTAATTTCAACTTGTTTCATATAAGAAACAACACGTGTGAAAATGCAATGTGTATACGGTGTTGTCTCATATGTGAAACGTTCAAAACTTCTTTTTCCACAAACAGCAGCTCTGAATGTTTCACGAAGGAAACAACATTGTATAAACGCTACATTTTCACATGTGTGTTTGATAGATGAAACAACACATTAGTAACCATTATAGAGATTTTCGCTTGGAGTGCAATGAACTTGACGCATACGCATAATTAGTGACACAACTTCTTCCCATGTTAATAATATTTCTTCACTGAAGTTCTGTTGTACATTAGATTTACTTAAATAAGCAAGTAATTACTACTCTAAGGATGCGGAGAATCATGATTGAAGCTAACCAACACTCCTTCCATAGAAGAAAAAAGGGTCCATTTCACAATTCCTCTTTTCCCAGGAGGGTTATTATTTTAAAAACTTCCAAGATAAATTGATGTTCCTAAGTTTTCAAACCTTTTATATTTGATTACATATTCATCCAAGATGAATTCTTTTGCTAGTAAGATTCAATTCAGATTTGCATATTTGGATTATAACAACCACTTTAAGATATCCTAGACATTAATATTTTGGTGTAACAAGTTCTTTCGCTTTTGTAGGGGTAATTTTAACATTTAATTATTAGTCAAAAACTCTCATTAAAATGTATCAAAGTCCCACATAGGTGGGCAACAGAAGGCAGTAGGAAGAAAGGTTAGAATAAAATGGTGGGATGACCAACGCTAAAAAGCATCTTTGCGCTTGGGGCAATGACGCAGCTAATGAGGTTTTACCGAGGCGCGTCAATTGCTGGTTGAAAACTATTTCCAAACCCCCTCCTCGGCCTTGGTTCTGCCTTGGCTGTCGAGAATTTCTGGAAGGGTTCCCTTTTGGGATAAACCCTACAAATTTCTAGTTAAACAAACTTTTGCATATTAATTTTGTCAAACTTATCCTTTTGTTTTTTGAGTTGTCACTATCAACCTTGAAACTGCCCAAAAATGTTACTTTTCACATTTTAAAATGGACTCTTTTTCGGATTAAAATAAACAACTAATTTCATATCTTCAGGCACTAGAGGTTATCGAAAATTGCAACTCCTGAAACTTAATCTCTACCTTTACTATAACTTAACACTGAAAGGATCTGGATACTAGAAGATTTAAGAAATAGACATAATATGAAAGAACAGTGTAATTAAGCTTATCGATTTATTTCTACCACCGCCATATAAAATGCTAATTAAGCTTCATGCTCGATTTCAAATCAAGTGAAGACAAAATTGCATCAAGTCCTCTGAATCCAACTCATAAAATAGACACAAATCGGTTAACGAACTGATATCTACTCCAGTATAACCGACTCCAATGATCGATTTCGTAAGCTAACAAATCAATTAGGCATTTGAAGTTGATAGATAAGAACAAAATTAAAGCATGATAAAGCAAGATATGAAGGTAAGATACCAGGGAAGTGAAGCCCCGACCACTGCATTTAGAGAAACCGCCATGGATTCAGGCATCAAACTTTCTAAGCTTCAACCATTAACAGATTCGGAAAAGGGGGGATAAAAAGGAACCAACAAATCACTGGCGGTAAAAAGAGATCATAAATGGCTTCTTTTTTTTTATGTGAGTGATGCCGTATCTTTGCATCTATGGTCCCTATACTTTAGCTGAAATTACATATATGGTCCATATGCTAAAAGTCTTTGTATAAAAGGAATTATGTAATATCAGATTCTTCATTCTTCTAACACCTCCTAACCCTGGGGTCTAATTTTATAAATTAATAAATATGTTTGATGAACATATTTTATTAGAACAGTTGTGACTTGAACTTGATAAAAGAAAATTGTAAAGCTGAATATGTGAAAATTGTGATTTTGTTTTGTCAATAGCTTACTTGGTTGTCAAATACAGTTCAAATACCTGTTTTTGAAGTTGCTTGATATAATAATTGAATTATATACAAAGTTTATGATCCTAAACATGAAGAATCCCCATATTTTGATGATGCATGGAACAAATTGATAGTGAAACACAACATTGTACGGCTTAGGAAGGAAAATGTTTTAGAATGCAGAAATTAGTAGAGGTCGTGACTCCCGAGATGGTAGTTAATGTGGCTAGCCACAAAAGGTGTTTGTGTTTCCTAGCTAAATTAAAAAGAAAATTACAAATTTCGTCCTTGTGGTTTGATGTTGATTGCAAACAGGGTCCCTGAACTCCTAAAATTCTTGGGTAGGGTCCATGAGGTTTCACTATCATTACTAATGAGGTCCTTTGCTCTAACTTTCCTTAAATAAGTAAATGTCTCCGTTAACTCAAGAGTATTTTTGTCATTCATAACTTCCTTTTATTTTCTATTAAAAATATAAATCAAATATATAATAACCTCTTCCCCCTCCCCAACCCCCCCTGCCTCACACTTGCAACCGTATGCTCCATTCCGTAACGAGAAGGTGTACTAAAAACTGAGCAACCTCTAGCCTAACAAAAAAAATAACGAAAGCTAGTAGAAGGGACCTGGTCCATAATGAACCTGAACCCACTAAAACCCGATTCATAAAATCTAAAAACGATAAGGTTTTAGAATGTGGTAGCAAGACAAGCATCGCGATGAAAAAAAAAACATCAAGGTTGAATAGAGATGCTCTTAGATAAGAGAGATTTTATTGCCATATACGCGACCTTTTCCTTTTTCTTCCTTTTGTGGTCCTTAATGTTTGCAAGTCTTGACTTTTCTTCTTTCTCTTCCGTTTACACTTATGTACTAGTCAATCGTTATAACGTAAATAGTCGTTCCACCACCTTCTTGTAAGTTTAAACTTTTCCAAGACCTTACTTTATTTCTCTTTCTGTTTGGTTCATAACCATCTTATCAGCATGGTTGTACACGAAGAGGTCATGCCCTCATAGGCTGGTTCGTACACAAAAGATACCAAAACCACCAAAGTGGGCCGAGAAGCTGAAGGTGTGGTGTTCATAAGCTGAAGAACACGACTTAAAAAGCATCTTGTTAATTTTAACCAACCAGTGAACAAATGAACTCCCTAATCACAAGAGCTGTGTGGGTTTACAGATACGATATCAGTAGTATAAAATCAGAAGAATGAGAAATAAACTCCCAAAAGAAAACAGATGCTATTAAAGTCTGAAGAGCGAAAAATACATGGTGAAGTAGTCGAGAGAGAGAGAGCATACAGAAAGTAGCATATACATCCTATCCAACCCCTTTGTTTTGGTACACAAATACATATAAATTGTACTCATCACGCTGTCCTACCAGCTGCAAAAAAATGCCTCGGCTACGGCTACCCAAAGAATATTACAAGAAAAACCTATCCACACATCAACATCCTTATTCTTTTAATTTCAACCCCAAGAATCGGAACAATGAAGAAAAGCACCAAGTGGAACCCATGCTGATTTTTCCTCTTCACCACAAAAGCAAGAAACGACCACCAGTGGCAGCATTCACCAAATTAGTAGGAGCCCATTTGTGGCATTCCGAACGGAGGCATTGGTGGCATCCCCATTCCACCCATTGGTGGTGGTGGTCCAGGTTGACCATATCCGCCACCCATGCCACCCATACCCGGTGGTGCAGGTAGAGCAAGCGGCAGTAGTTGGGCATACATATTCTGCGACCAACCAAAAGCATAGTCATCAGTAAACCTCTTCTTTCATTAATAAATTTTACAAAGCAAAAGACAAGACTGAAACAAAAAAAAAAACCTGCTGCTTGATAACATCCTGCTCTTCATTCTCCTTGGCTTTAGTCTCCTTCACTGCTTCTATCTTGTCCTTGATTAGTTCATCGACCTTGCCAGTATACTCACGGATAAACTGCAAGAAAACAAAGAATTAGACCTTTCTTTTTGGTAATTTTTGTAACTGTAAAAAAAAATTCCAGCTCTACTTTTTTGTTTATTGATTTCATTTTATGAACTCTGATTCGAGACCCTGAACGTAAATATCTAAGTTACATTAGGACTAAAGAAATGTGGTAAGTTTACCTGAAGCAGATACGGGAATGCAAAATCGATCATGTTGTTCAACCAGGCCAGTTCAAGAGCAACATCTGCGCGGATTAGATCATAACAAACAAAGAGACAGGAAGCAAAGCACTCTTTCTTTCCCTGCACAAGTAAGTAAAAAGCAACCACTCAAAAACTTCAAAAGCCGCCATCACAATCAGGAAAAGGGTAACATCAAGAATAACTGAAAGTAATATACAACTCTTTCTGGATATTCATAGGTAAGAAGCTATAACTCAATATGGACGTATATTGTTTTTTCTCAGTTTTCAACTTAGAATGTCTTAGATGGTTCTCGTACTTGGATAAGATATGTAGTACAAAGCATGCTGGTACAATTTGTGAAAGTAGTTAATACACCCTTCTCAGTTTTCAACTTAGAATGTCTTAGATGGCTCTCGTACTTGGATAAGATATGTAGTACGAAGCATGCTGGAACAATTTGTGAAAGTAGCTAATACACCCTTCGTACCAGACTAAGTATCCACATCTATTTTAGTTTGTTCCAATACAACTGTTCAGTTTCAGAAGTGCACACTTTCCAATTCTACCCTCAATTATGATAAGAAGAAATTCATTACTCCTATTATTAAAGATAAAATTATCATTTAGTTAAAACAACGTGCCTTTTCATCGTGGACATCTATTTCAGGATGAAGGGAGTATTTAGTAAAACAGGCATACCTGCTCAATGAAATAAACAAGCAGCTCTTCTGCAAGCTCACGGTCCCCAGATTGTGAGGCAGTCTCCATGGCATCTTTGTACACCTTGTCTTTCTTGGACAATGCAATGGATTGCTTCCATCTACCTGCTTTCTTGTAGATATATGCCGCAACACGCCTCATCTCAAGAAGCTCGTGTTTCTCAATCTGCCAGGGAATAAACAGTAGAAGAAATCAGTACACGAGAAGAAAAAAAGGAAGCTTGAACATGCAGTTGAACCAACCTTTTGGGCAAGGCCAATCTGGTCAAAGTTATCATGTAAATCAATGGATTCACGCAATCTATCATAGTCTTCCTCCTCAACATATATCTCATTCAGTGCTTCATTTACAGCTGACACATTATTGCTCTGAACTGCAACCATGTATGGTTTAACAAGATGAAGGTGTCCCGCCTGTATAGACAAAGTCAGAAACACGACATTAAGAACCTTAGTTTGCATGGTTATATAAGTTGAAAAAATAAAAAAATGAACCCATACCTTACGCATTATGTCAACCACACGTGTATGGTCAACACGTAGTGCAAGGACATTGAGAACATCGTTGATAAGGTCGGGATGCTCTTGTAAGTAGAAGTGAACAGCCTTGTAATAGAGCTCCACATTCGCCACTTTAACTACAATATCCTTGAACTGCATATGATCCCAGGCATCTGGAGAATGATTCATGACAGTAGTCGCAGCATTATCAAACTCATCATATTGAATATACAAATAGGTCAGTTCCTTCCAGTGCTGTTGTTCATCACAAGCACGGATGAGCTTTGGGATGTTGAGGCGTGTTGAGAAAAGTTTAATATGCTCCATCAGCTTCTCGTAACGGTATCTGGCATAAAGGACTCCCAACTCGGTGAAGATGCCCATGTGAGCTCGTTCCAAGCCTAGACCACTCTCCATGAGAGAGATTAGCTCATTGAAGCATCCTCTGTTTTGGTAGTATTCACTCACCTCTTCCAGATCATCCACCTGAAATTTCAGAAACAAAATACTTACACTTGCCATTAACATGAAAAAGGAACATAAACCATACAAAAAGAGATTCCACGAAACCGCCTCAAAACTTGGTGCACTTTTGAAACTTAAAACTTGCAAAAACCACAATCATACCAGGTATCAAGCCAATGATATCAAACGGTCATTGGCTTAGTGGTATCCAAGTTGGCCTAGAGGTGAAGGATTCAAGCCTCACCAGTTGTGAGAAGTGTGTGAGTTTTGTAGTGTATAAAATATTATATAACTTCAATATATATATAGATATATCGGCTGATTCTGAAGGATAAAAGTTTCACCTGCACAATAATATTAAGGCCACAGATCTGAGCCAAGCGGAACTCCTCAGCATCAACACAAGCAAAGCAGACTTCTTTCCATGTCTTTGCACTATTGGCTTTACGAGCGGCATCAACAGCACCTTGAAACTGTTGCAGCCTCACAAGTGTGACAGCAAGCTTAGCCCAGTTGGAGATGAAAGCGTATATTATCTTAGCAGCTTCATACAATGCTTCATCAAACAGCCGATCACCAACATTATGAAGGTTGGCAACATTAGGCATGAGGATGAACTCCTCGATGTCACTCAATCTATCAATCTTGGCATACGCATAGATGAGCTCACTGTCCACCTTGGGCTCCTTGGTCTTCTGTCTAACCATCAATAGATATTTCACCAAATCATGGTAGCACTCTGTGTCCTCAGAAGCACGGATAACGTCCAAGAATTGGGTAGCATCATCAGCACGAATGAACGACTCTATTGCCTCACTCACTAGCCCGTCCCTGAGCTGGGCTTTGGCCACCTGACTCCACACAGCATCTTCTTCCACACGGAAGGCAAACTCAACAGCCCGTGGAATACTTTGGATATTATCTAAGAGAACATTAACTGCTTGCACATTCAAGTTGAACTTCTTGAATATTGCATATGCCTCTTCATACAGTTGTGCTTCTACGGCCACTTCTCCAACAGCAGGTCCATCAAAGTTATCTAATCTATTGATGTAGTCCATTACTCGAGATGGATCGGCCTTGATGGCTGTCAAGATAAGCAGGTTTTGGAGGTTGAAGTTTCCACTGAAAGCAGAGTTCTGAAGGACGATTTTCTCAAGAAGCTCGATTAACTCATGGGGTAGATCAGCAGTCATAAAAGCTTTAACTGCAGCAGAAACTTGCTCGGGGCTCTTGCTTTCAGGCAAAGCAGTTGAGACAACTTGATCAATGAGTTGCCTCCTGTATTCATTCTCAGGGTCAAGAACCTTCTCCCACAGATCACCATCCATCCGCTCCACAACATATCTGAAATAAAAATAGATTTTAGTCCCAACAAAGCACCAATTAGTTTATTTGCGATAAATAACAAACCACAAGTAAAGTACCTGGCTTGCAACTTGAACAGAGAGTTCTTGTTTGTTACATTGACAAGTTCTTCGTCACATTGTCCTCTGCGGTAAGCAACAACAGCGAGCGTGGGATCACGCTTCTCACAGTATTTACCAACAACACGTGAATCATAATATGGGTTTGTGGTGAGGAAGTGCTCTGGATTGTTATTGCTATCTATGATAATTTTACCCAAAGCATTGTGGACATGGACATCTTGGCTTCCTTCACTCACAAGATGCTCCAAAAACTGGGTAAGTAACCGAAGTCGGTTCCTGGAAAGCCACAAGCAAATACCATAAGGATGCAAACTAACACAATTAACACACAAAAAGCCAATTAGGCGGAGAGGGAGAACACACCTCTTTTCACACTCATCCACAAGGGGCTCAACTGGAAGCAGAGAACGAACAGATAAAATCAAGCCTTTGATGAAATCCTCTGGGCATTCGTCATCTAGAAGCTGTCCTACAACTAAAGGAGCGTTCCCTGGGTTGACCTATACAAACATCCCATAAGCACTCAGATACATAAGATTTTGCAAAACCTTCCAGATTAACAACAATAGTTCTCTACCACGGACCATACCTTCTGAACATAACCTTCAATATAACGGAGCATGTTGTTGGTATAGAGATAGTGAGTAAGATCCGGGACAAATCCAAAACGGTCACACACGTTGATCAATGGCCTTGCATCGGGAAGTTTGGCTTCCATTAGAAAATTTTTGGCCTTTTCAGCATCATAAAAGTTCGACTCTCTTGTTACACGCTCCACTTCCTTAATTTGCCCTGTCTTTGCAGCTGCCTCAATGTACTTGAAGTGGATATCAGGATCCTCACTGTAATATTGTACATTAGTTAGTACAGGTACAGATCCAGAATCAAAGTAATACGGGTGTCATTTCTGAACATATTACCTAGAGCTCAAATACGACCCCAAAAAGAAGTATAGGCCTTCATATGATTTAAATTGCTCAAAGAGTTTGATACATGCTTCAACACCCAACTGCTCACAGTATTCTTTGGCAACCTACAGTTCATACAATAGTCAGCATATAGGAAAATGGCAACCACAGAAAGCTAAAACCAATTTCTGCCTCCCTTGGTTTGACTTCAAATAACTGTTTACATATAATGATAGAAATAAGAGCTCTTATCATACCTGCACAATTATCTGAAGGTTTCCCCTTAGATTGACCAGTAAAAGATCCTTCATACACTCCAGCGCCCACTCCTTTGACAGTGTGCCAAAGAATTCTACGAGAGACTGAAAATAGAAGATAGTTAGGTGGTGCTACTCCAGATAAACTACACAATATAATTACATAAGTCCAGCAATAGACAAACCTGTGGCTCAATTGCGTGAGTGTTCACAATGACACGTTTGATATCTGGCAATTCACTGTAATGCTGCAAGCAAAAGTTTCAATCAAGCAGATGATATTTCTTCATAGGAAACAGAAAAGTTTCAGCACAATAGCCAACCTGAAGAGCTCGAACAAAGAGACCTGCTTTCTCACAAAGTTGAGCAATGCGAGGTCGGTCGTAGTGACTGAACATACCATTGGCTAATATGGCATCAGCAACATTAGGGAATGTCACAAGATTGATTTCAAGAACCTGTACATAACAGAAATTGTGAGAATGATTCTACAGTTCCATGCTAAAGTCCATTAGCATCAGTGACATGTACCTTAGTTTGCAGGTGAGCATGTTCTGGCAGGTTGGGCTTAAGGACGTCCAAGAGGAAAGCAGTAGCCTCCCGTATCAAATTCCTCTGAAGGTATTAAAAGGGGAAAGTAGCATTTTAAAAATCGATTTGTGCTATAAGATCATTATAACTGCATGCTTGTGGAAGTCGGAGGCTTTGCAATCATAAGACCAGTGAACATAATTAGCAGATTTGAACATGTTGTATATTTAGTTAAAATACCTGGAGGAAAAGATCTGTTATTGTATTGTAATCAACTGGACAACCTCCCTCCATTTGGGACATCATCAAAGCAAAATTAACAGCACCCTGCAGAAAGCAACAAATCATACTTGCATGAATCACCATTACCATTCTTAAACATTAAGAAAGACATTCTGGGCAATTAAAATAACATGTAAATTTAATTTTTACTGAAAAGTCTCGTACCTGAGGATCTGATCGAAGAATTGTTTGCAGAAGGAATAAATAATCAGGTGTATACCCAACCTGCACCAGATGTCCAAATCAGCACATTTTAGGATAATTCATGACAATAAGAATTGTACTGAAACTATACTAGCAGGGAAGCATATTCACTGAGAGTAAAATTCTACTAGAATGCTAACAATTACTTAAAAGAAAGGCACACCTACCTGCTTGGAGTATATCAGAATTTTGTCGAACTCCCTCCGCTCAGCAAAAGCAGCAACAACTTTTGGCGTTGCTCTTGCTTTAATGTATATTTTCAATGCAAGATCGTTGTCCACAGTCTATCAATAAACAGGAAACCCAGGTTTATACATGGAGGATATACCATAAGCAAAATAAGAAAAATTGACAGGGTCAACCAATATGCATCAGAACTTTCATATCCCATACCTTGACAAGATCTCCAAGCTCCTCGCTGCATTCCAGCTTGTCCTCAGCCAACCAGTTCTCCAAAAGATTCTTCTTGTTTTGATTCACAACAAGACGAGATAGCTCCAATGATTCAAATGCATTCAGCTTCCCTTTGGTTAGAAGGGTCCCAAAGTACTGCAACAGTGGTGGTGTTTGTCCAGCTTGCACAGGTACACTCTATAATCATACATACAGAAGTTACAGAAAGTAGAAATGAAAGAATTCTCTAACCACAGACAAACTCTGCAAAAGTAACATCAGAGAAGTAAAATCCATTAATGCTATTAGAAGAGTAGACACCTGAAATTTTGCAACTGTATCTGGTGTACGTAGAATTCCTTGAGGAGATTCTGCAGCAAGCTCAGCAGCTTCTTTGTACTTGGTTTGAGCAAACAATTCTTGAAAACGTTGGACAACCTGGGATAAGTTGAAGTCGATCAGGCTATCATTGTCCAATTAAAAGAACATCGCCAAATACCAACAAGCAAGCATTTATCAATCTCGACAATCTTTGGCAATTCTTATCTTTAAGAACTATCCAATGAACTTATGAACAAATAGAACTCCTCCATTTCTATATAAACATTATCATATCTAATCATACAGAAAAGAATGCTTCCATAACATAGATGATCGATTGAACCAGCACAGCGGCAAGCTAACAGCAACTCCATATGTCAGAGAGTCAGGTCTGGCTGACCAGTTGTTAGTAGTCACTGGTTCCAGGCAGAAAGTAAAAAATTTATACAGTCAAGGGAAAGGCCAATAGAGGCATGTATTACTTGAATCTCCTAGCCTAAAATAAAGTCTCAAGACTGTTTACTATATCTGTCCTTGTTACCTGTGTAGGCCATCCCCTATCAAACAACAGATCTTATATCTCTCAGCTTCATTACTTCAGCAACAACCACACTTGTACAAGTTGTACTACAAGACATGGTCCTGCCATCTCTGATAAATCATAAATGCCGAAATCGACTTCAAGAACTTATTCCACCTATTAATCTAAGCAAAAATCTCCACATGCTTTACATCTCCAAAGAAAGATTCGTTACTGCCAGCGACCCAAACTCTACTCTTAGGTAGACTCCATTAATAAAATTCTTTGTCCTCCACATCCAAAGAAATTGTATTTAGATAACAGTGTGTGCGGTGTGCCATGAAGACTCTGAAGGTTAGCCACTTTATCTTTATTGGGTTTCATCACTTAACAGTTTTTGGTGGCTTTCTGTCAGCTTCAAACATTAGTAGCATTGGGGATAACCAATATCATTATGATCAACCCCCATTAGCTTCATCAAGCCACTACACTATCCTGAGATAAGGTACTACTTTATTTCCTCATCAAAAGAGAAGCCAACACAATGGGACTGGAATCCAACATGGTATCTTATAACTATTTATGTTAATGCTCCAAAATGGATTTAATATGACAAAAATGTTACATTTTCCCCTAACTTTTTCGGTTTGTGAAATTGCTGAACCATGGGTCTTTTTCCGGATAGATGCACTGGACACTGCAACTACCAGAGACGGGACAACTAAATTCAACAGAAACATTTTCTTTCCAAAATCAAGTGAGCAGAATTCAGTATCATAATTTTACTGTCTCTGAACTATTGACAGAATTAGAAAGATAAAACTACTTATGCTAGCATATCTTTTCAATCTACCTTTAAAATTGGTTAAAGAAACAGAAAGAAGCCACTTGAAAGACAAGAAGAATAGATAGACATACCAGATTCTCTGCACCAGGAAGGTTTCCTCTTTTGGCAAGATTGACAGCAAGCTCCAGGTTGTTTAACTGCAATAACACATTGTTTTCATATTCCAAATAAAGAAAATCCTACATTCATCATGAATGGAAGAAGGTTAAATACTTACTTGTCCACTAACAAAAGGCACAATTGTTGACTCATTTACAGTGGCAAGTAACACCTGGCCACGTCTATTGACAGCATAGAAGCCCCCAACTGATGAAGCTTCAGAGGTAAGAAAAATTGGATCTGGACTAATTCTATTCCTATACACTGCAGTAGCTGTTTCAAGGTCATACACAAATAGAAGTCCCAGCTTGGTAATTACATAGATCAAACTATATTTGTGGGATATCTGCAAAGTCAAAAATAAATATGTTAGCTGACAACCCAGCTCCCTATTTCAACGACAAAAATGACAGACAGAGTACCTGCATGGCAACTGGAAAATCATCTGCAAAGTCAGGAGGGAAGAAAAGGTCTGCTTGTTTCTTAGTAAATGAGGGTTTCCCTGCATATATAGAAACACAACTATTAGCTTTCATACATTTGAAGCAGCAAGGGAGAAAAAACCCACCATATAAGTTTACAATATGATGGTAAACTGCACACAATTTAATCGATAGAAGCAAAGAGCTTTTGACCAGGTAGTGAACGTGATTGATGCATTAATTTGAACCAGACCCCAAACAAACATAGAGGTTCACATATACAGATGTCTTAAACATATAGGCTATGTTTAGATGTTGGTAACAGCATGGTTTTCAAAAGCGTGTGAGGCGTACGCCTCGAGGCGCGCCTCAAGACGAGGCGGTCCAAAATCGCACTTGAGGCGGCGCCTCTCAATCCCTAGACGAGGCGCACGCCTC
>LUCG01132600.1:0-12480 GCA_001633085.1 Carthamus tinctorius
TGTGGCTAGGAAGAGTCCCTTTGTTCCTACAAAGAGGTAGTGTTCTTGTATGAACCTACCTATCTATACTACCTTAATAAGCAAATTTGAAAAAAGTCTTAAAAACAAGTTTTTATGCACAATGTACCACTCTTTTATGCCAAATCTCTTAATCTCTTAATTTCATCTTGGAAAGCTTGGTATGCAATTCTATGATGCACCAGTCTATCACCACCCTAAAAATGGATGCTCTGCGCACCCCTTTCTTCCAAACAGTTCTAAACAGTGAGGTTTTCTCCTATTTCTCTATTCTCTGCACTCCCTTTCTTCCAAATAGTATGCTTTTCTCCTATTTCTCTGTTCTTCTTTGTCATTTTCTGTACTATTGATTTCAAATTTTCTATCATAGTGATTTCAAATTTTAAATTTTCTACACTCTTCAAATTTTAAATTTTCTACACTCTTCAAATTTGATTTGATTCTCTCTCTCTCTCCCGCAAAGCTGTTAGAGCCTTGACCATCAACCCTCAACATGGAAGAAGCCTCAACCACCCGGTTAGTAGTTGAAAATGAAATCGTTCCTTAGTTGTTAAACAAACCGCAATCACAATTAGGGTTTTCAGTTCTTCTGGTTTCACTTTATGATGGTGTTATCTTTTCTTTTATTGATTTTTTCTATTTTTATATGCAGGTTTTTTTTATATTCAGGCTCTTCAAGACAATCGCTCCTCTCACTCCTTACAATGATGCTCATACAGTCGCTCCTCTTGCTGTAATCAGGTTTGTTTTAAGGCCTTAACGGGGTTGAATTTTGTTATTATCGCCGCTCCCGCTCTCTATGCAATTCTTGGTTTGTGTGTGTTTTAATGTCTTTTCTATTGATTCTTGGAGTCTGAGAATGGTCTCCATATCAACAAACACATGGATTTCTGTTCAATTGTTGATATAAAAAATGGTTGTTGATTTCATTTGGATTTTTTTTAACTGGGATTATTTCTTGCATAGGAGGTGTTTGTAGAAATGCCTCAAAGGGATTTGGTTTTTTGGCTTTTGGGTTGGTCATTTTCACTCTAATAAGCTAGACATATATTCTAACTTTTCATTTTGAATTGTAGATTTATCTTGTGAAACATGTTTTAAGTANGCCGGATAGCATAGCAGTGGTATGCCTCCATCATATTTTTATCAAAGATATGCCAAGAATTACATTTAACCAAATCAAAAGGGTATATATTTAACCAAATCAAAAGGGTATTCATTCTTTCGATATATGAATCAAGATGATGCCATAAGTACCCTAGAAACCATGGATGAGAAGTTCTTTTATTGCTTTTTATATGTTTCTTTCTGTCCCATGATCGCATGTGTATATATCTTGGGTTTTTTTTTTTCTAATCCACATTTGATTTCTTACAGTATGGATGGGTGGGTGATGCCAGAGTAATATTTGTCGAACTTGCAAAACTTGTAAAAGACAGAATATGTGGAACCCATGTATTTAATCTACAAAAGAGCACTTAAGGAGAAAAAGGAGGTACCGGCATATTTGAGGCGGTGTATTATAATTTTTGTGATCAGATCTGATTATGGAACTTGCTTAAACACGGTTAGGCTAAGATTGGATCTCCTTGCTAAGAATGGCAACGGGGCGTGTTCAGGGTGGGTTTTGCATTCCACGTCCCCGTCCCTAAAATTAAAATACATCCCCGTCCCCGCCCCGTTCCCCGTCGGGTTTTATTCGGGGAGCCCCGTCGGGATTTTTTATGCCCCATCCCCGAACCCGACCCGATGGGGAATCCCCTATCACCGGACCCGAACCCGACCCGATCGTTGAAAAATCAAAAATAAAAAATATTGCAAATTATAATGTAATCCGTACCCGGCCCGAACCGAAATAGTGTAACTTGACCCGACCCGACCTGAACATAATCGGGGTTCGGTTTCCCCGTCGGGTTCGGAGGTTTTTGCCATCCCTACTCCTTGCATGTCATATTACGTTGCAATATACAACCAGATGATAATATATGTTTATCCTATGCATTCATTTTGACCACTTACTTGAAAGTGTTATAAGCCCCACTATATACGCTTTTCTTAATTGCCTTGCCATCTTAATATTGTATTAATTAAATGCTTGAATGAAAATGGATGTTTCATTAAAATTTGAAACTTTGTTGGAAAATTTCTTTTTCATAACAACTTATCAGGGTACAACTTTGATTTTGGCTAATTTAGTTTGATTATAGGATAAATCAAATTAGGTTTGTATCCTTACGAAGGATCAAAAGGGTCTTCTTAACAATATTTTGCAAATGGATCAATTTAGATGGATTGTCTACTTAGGGATTTGCTAGGGTTGAGATTTGTTTTTAGTTTGGGATTTATTTTGGATCAGATTACTTGTTTTTTTAGTTGTTTGTTATATCCCTTGGCCAAGCCAAGCCGGACTTGTTTTCTTATTGTTTAGCTTTTGGTCTTATTGTTATATCCCTTGGCCAAGAAAGATTTATGTGTTTGAAATTTGATGAGGTATGCCAATGAATGTTTATTACGAAAGTTTTCTGTGTTCAAAATTTGATGTTGTGTACCAATGATGTTGTTTTCGAAAGTTTATCCGTTGCTTCCAAATTTGATTTTTTTTTATTGAATTGAACTTTTTGTACCAATAAGTGTTCTTTGGAGAGAAAATTACTTTCCAGTTGATCTTTTTTGGTGATAGAGTCCAATGAATGTTCATTGAGGAAGTTGTAACCATAAGAGTTTGTCTCTGTTTAGCCAACTGATGGACAACGGGTAGTTTCATGCATTTGGACGCCATACAACAATGTCATTTTGGAAAAAAATATCATGTTAAGCTATTCCTTTGTTTCCTCATGATCAAAGAAGCTGACCTCATATTGAAAAAATGTTATGTTTTACTTAATTTGCAGTTAGGGTAAGTGAGATTGATATGGGTGCCTAAACTACATCACCAAATGATATCAAAGAAAGCAAAATCTCTAACATGCATGTTTTGAACTCAAGTGATTCAAGTGTCCTCTGTTTAACGTCCATTTTAAAGAAACCAAATCTTTTTCCACCTACTTTATGTCTACCCCTCTATGTATTTCATAAGGTAACCTTTTATTATTTCTTTGGGTAGGGATTTTTTTTGTGTGGAGTTTTGACCAGTGTAACATATATGATTGTAGGTCATTTTTGGAGTACTAACATTTGTTTAAAGTAACCTTGTGGATTTCAACTTTGATTTGAGCTTTTTCTTAAGGCTAGGCAGATTGGTATGTTCTAATATTTTGGGATTATGTAGCTGGTTTTTGTTTTAAAACAAAAAAAATCAAAGAAACTATTTTGGATCTCTTAAGATGGTTTATGTTTTGACAAAGATGATGGACTTTTTGATCATTGTACCTATTTTTTGTTGTGACTTAACCATTGTTCTTTTGAGATTATGCAGTTCTAATTGTCGCTTCTTGAAGTTTTGAAGTGTAGTTTCAAGCTAAACTGAGGTTTGTCTTCTATTTTATTGCATTTCATCCTGCAATTCTTGTAAATTTGTTGGTGTTACTGCAAGTCGTGTATGCCATTTTTCTTTTAAAGTACCAAAGCAAGTTGATGTTTGTTTTTTGTCTTCAAATTTGGTGGCCAATTTTTAACAAGTATCAAGACCACATTGGCTATGTGGCAGACACTCCAAATTCTCATCGGTAACTAAAAGGCTTTATGGAGGGATTTGTATATCTTTATCTTCTTTATTCAAGTTATTTTGCTGTCGGGTTTATTTAAACATAAGTTTAATGATTCTGTTTATGCCTGGTGGAGTAATCAGATTTTATGAGCTATGAAAATAGTTGGAATTGGGTTATTGTATGATTATGGATTTCTCTATTTTCCAGGTTCTGTAGTTTTACCCATTATAAGCAGCATTGTCGGGAATGCTTTTGCCTCTGAACTGATCCAGGGCAGGTACGGCTATAATATTTTGCACTTGTTTTAACTATTGGCATGATGGAGGGAAAAAAAATCAAGTTTGTGCATATGAATAACCAACAGTGGAAGCTATGGAGGATGTGACTAGGAAGAGGTTTACAAAAGAGATGATACGACATTTGCGATTAAAGTATAAGTAAAATTTTGATTTTTTGGTTGTATGTAAAATATTGCACCCATAAATATATAACGATAGAATGTTTGCATCCTGCCGCATTGCGCGGGTAGATTACTAGTATATATATATAGAGAGAGTGATGACTTTTGGTCAACATAGATTTGGAAAAAGAAGAGAAAATGACAAAATAGGGGCATTTTAGACTTTTTATCACTGAATTAACTTTGTTAACAGAAGCTGTTAGGTTCAGGGACCCTAGTAGTGTAAAATTGAAAACCACAAGGACCCAATCCATAATTCTTCGAGTTTAAGGACCTTAGTAGTAAAAAAATGAAAACCACAGGGACCAAATCCGTAATTTACTCTAGTTTTAACATGTTTTCCTGAATTATTGTTTTATTAGTTAACAACTTAAGATATCTTTACATTTTAATATGGTTGATTGATTTTGAAGTTATTTTTATCTAATGTGCATTATCTCCATCATGACAAATTTTATGACGTAAGTAATTTATACATGGATAATATTTTCAATTTTGATCATTTTTTTATTATATTATTAGAAGACCTTTGTCTTTTGAGAGGAAAAATAGTTTCTCATAAGCTAGTGTTTTATTTGTACGAGCTCAGAATATGAGTATAATTGTCATAGTACAAATTTATAAAACTATAAATAGTTTGTTTCCAAAATTTTTTTAAAAATTAGAATAGTTATCTTTGCAACAAAAATCTTTACATAGAATACCATGATTACTACAAAATCAAAAATTTTCGTTGCAAGAATTTTTGTAAAAATCATTAATACTTAAAATTATAGATTTTAGAGTAAACCTCAATTTTGATCCTTGTAATTTATCAAAAAAATCTCAATTTTCATGCTAAAGTTCATTTAATACGGATTATTCACTGCAGTTTACATTTATGCCTGGTTAGTGGTTTTTGTCCCCTACGCTAACACCATCAAGGAGCCCTTCCTTGAGGACCACTGCGTGCCCTGCCAATAAGGGTAATGCCACCTTTTTAGCCCTTCCCCCTCTTTCACTTCTCACCGATTAAATACAATAAACCCTCAATATCACCTGCCATCTTATGGTTTGCTTCTTCATCTTCCCCACCAAATTGCTTTGGGGTTCGTTACGAAAGCTTCCAAATGAGTCCGACAATGTGGCGAATACGTAAGATTCATGAAGAATTATATGTGTACATTGTTTATGGTAAGCAAATCTTTATGCCTTTGCATTTCTTTTTCAAAGTTTGAAAACTTTTGTTGTTTAAGTAATAATGATTTTCTTTCAAAACCTTTTTTGTAGAAAACCATCCCAATCTGATTCCATCAAACTCAATCATGGTGTGATGTTTACCAAACGTCCATGAAGGAAGTGTATAAATGGTAAAGTTGGCTACATTGATATTCTTGATTGTGATGAGTTTAGTATCCATGAACTTGACAACATGATTAAGGAGATAGGGTATACTATTATGCAACCAATGTGGTACCAATTTTTTGTCCTAAAAAGTGACATAGTTTACAAGCTCCATTTTATAGGGAGTGGCCAAGATGTATTAACTTAATTGAAGTATGCCAATAGATACAAACTGATTGAGGTATATACATAGCACCGGAGGACAATTTTAAATATGTACTTCAAATCTCCACAATAATCTAGCTAAGGTTGTCATTGATGACTTCCTAGTGATGAACCACTAGAATTAAGATGTACAAATTCAAGCCAAATGGCTGATAGTTACTACAGAGATGGAATGAAACAAAGATAGGGAATGAACGACATCTAGAACAGGGTGAGCATGTAGGGGGTTGGTGAGTATGTGCAAGAACAAGTTGTTGAAACCGGCGAAAAAAATATGCAAGAATATAAGCGAATATAAGCATCGTGATCATCTCTTCAATCCATTTAATCATTACCGGGTGAAAACCAAACCCCTTTAGAAGATTAATCAAGTACCGCCAATCAACCATATCATAAGCCTTCCAAATATCTATTTTGAAAGCACATCTCGGAGGACCCTTCTCTGTTTGATATCCCGCCACTAACTCATGAGCCATTAGTACATTATCAGTAATTCGCCTTCTTGGAACAAAAGTCGATTGATACTTACCAACCAAAGTATCTAAACAACCTTTCATTCGGTCCACTATCACTTTTGAGATGCATTTATATAACACAGTACAACAAGAAATCGGCCTGAACTCCGAAACCAAAGAAGCATTTGGTGACTTCGGCAATAAACAAATGAGAGTGTGATTGAGCTCCTTTGCCAAGCGTCCACGATAAAAGAAATTGTGAATGGCTACCGTGACATCCGATCCAATAACATCCCATGCTTTCTTAAAAAACTTAGCTGAAAACCCATCCGAACCCAGTGCTTTATCATTCCCAATCCGAAACATACCTGACCGTATCTTCGCATCTGTAATCAGCCTAATCATGTGTAAGGCTTCGGTCAAGACAACAGTCGACTCAAACAGACCGCTAGCAACTTCCGGTACAACCGCATCATCCCTAGAACCCAAATAAACTTTCAAATGATCTAAAAATCCCCCTGGGACTGCTTCACCATACACAAATTCCCTTGCTGAATTAGCCACGGAATGGACGTGATGGGAGTGTCGTTTCTATTAACGACTTGGTGAAAAAATCTAGTATTAGAGTCCCCTTCAAGCAACCAACGTACTTTAGCACGCTGACGAGCCGCTAGCTCATCATTCCTACACGCCTGTTGAAACGCAACCCGCATAACCGTAAGGTCTTCTTTCAACTTCTCATCCAAATGGTTCAAGTCACACGCAAGCTGGATAACATCGAGCTCCACCTTGAGCGAAGCCACGAGTTTTGATAAATTAAGGTAGGCCGAACGCAACTTCCTTAACGGCCCTTTCAGATTTGTAAGTCGTGCTAAAACTCTATGCATAGACGTACCTTCCACTTGCACCTGCCACCCATTTTGAACAATCTGGAGGAAGAGAGGGTCGTTGACCAGAAAATTATCAAATTTGAAACCAGCAATAAATCGCCGTAAACCCCAGAGAAAGACAACACAGCTGGTGAATGATCAGATAAACCTCGTGGAAAAAATCTGACACTAGCATCATGAAAAAGAGTCGTGAAGTCGGTATTTGCCAACACACGATCAAGCTTACGAAGTACTCCACCCTCCACACTTGGTTTTTGCGACGTGACACTCCTCCAAAGCCATCGTGAGGGAACAACATGGTGTTGAAATCACCCAACACCACTCACGGTTTCTGTCCCAAAATCACTTTAAACTTACGCAAACCCGAGCATAACTCCTTTCTAGCCACTCCCTTATTGGCGCCATAAACTATCGAACAGAAGAAAGATTCTTGATCCCCTACTAACCGGACTTCACAATGTATGAATTGTTCCATGCGGCTACCCTAAACATTAAAAGCGATACGTATTAGTATGCTTACCTCCAAGATCAGACCCCTTTTTCCGACCCCGATCATCCTCCTTTGTTGCTCCCTTAAGTTGTTCAAACCCTCCACTTGCCGAGAACGATCTACTCGTGTTCTTTAAAATCCCCTTGATCGGAACAGTTGTGTTAGTCGGTTTGGCAGCCGACGGTATTGGTGGAACAATGTGCAGAGGTGTAACCCTCTCCTTTTCAGATTGATTCGTGTTTTCCACTTGTGAAACCACCCTTTGTGGTACAACCGTAGGTGCATCAAGTGTTACCCCTATCGCCTCTACCACAGGCTCTACCAACTCATCTACAACGTTTTGCGTTTCCACAAATGCTCGTTCCTCCAATGGCTCACTACTCGCTTCAGTTGGTATAGCATCCTTCACCCACTAGATGTGGCCTCACTCACAATGGTGACAGATTGTGGCTCCTTCCTCCTCCATTGCTTCTTTGCAACGCAAATGAACCCTTCTTCATCTACCACCTTAGGTCGCTTGCCTTGCACTTTATCATTCACAACCACCTTCGGGCATGCTGCATGTTTATGGCCAAACACACAGCCCTTGCGAAGGCTCCCACATATATTCCACCGTAATTTTTACCAAAGAGAAATTATATATCCTCCTACTTTTTATGCCCACCCATCCTCCATACTCATATAAAAATAATACACTTTAGCATAAACCCGTTTAAGCTCATATAAGAATTATATATCCCTCATCATGCAAATGTGGTATAATAACCTCAAGATCTCATTTAAGCTCCCCCACAGCCCATACATCCACCAACACCTTAGCAAAACCCGGCCTTCCCCATTTCTTTTCACACATGGACGAGGTACAAGCATCCATGTGTTTCGGCACACCTATGGCACTAGCTATGCGACTTATACCTTCATGATTAAATAGCACCAAAGGAACATTATGGAATTTAACCCATAAGGGACAAGTTTCATGAGACGGTTTACACACAGTCCCTTAAATGGATCCCAAGGGAAGACAAACAATGTAACACCTCGTACCATGACCATACCTTCCTCTATAGCACAAACACTTCCTCCAACATCGTTAAACTTGAAAAAAAAATCCATTACCATTCATCATGACTTCCGCCACTCCATGCTTACTCCACATAGCTTTAATGCACCGGTGCACTATTGGAAAAGGGATACGAGGTCCCAAAAAATATCCCGCTACAGTGGTCGCAAAAGCCTTCAATTCGATGCCTCCTTCGCTAGTTCAATAGGAATTGGGATTGATTTTGTTTTTTATCAATAAACGTTATATTGATCTTGTTTTCAATCTTGCAATAAACGTTATATTTTGAGAAAATCGAAGGGAAATACTTTATTTTTGTTTCGGTTCTCGAAAGAAAAGAAACAAATCTTTTTAAAAGGCATGAGCGTTTTAAAAGTAAGAAAACCTGCAGGAGATTAGACTGGATGGATATACATTTCCATTGATAAAACTCAAAAAAATTGTAAAAAGTGAGAAAAATAATAACCACATGGACCGAAATTGCAATTTTACTCTATTTAAAACGTGACATTTTATTTAAAAGAAAATGTTATTTAGAACTCATTTCATAGCAACAAATATGGCCCTTTTAACCTATAAACAATTACTAAAAAAAGGACAAATTATTAGAACCGGTCCAACCAGTCCCCACCAAAAACAAGGACAGCCTACGAACCGGTGTGCTGAACAAAACATGTACTCGAAATAAACAGAGACAGCTTATCAGCCGGTGTGCTGCTTATACGATCATCATTCAGACGACTTAATTTACGAAGATTTCTTTTCATTGATTTAATATAATACACTGATTAATTTAAACATCAGATCATCATCAATCATACAAACAACAATAATGAAAAACCTAACAAATTGAATCTCTTATCTCAATCAGATGATAAAAGCAGAAATAATACAAACGAAAGAAATTTTCAGATGTTTTCCCATCAGAACTCGATCAATCTCGTCTCTTCCATCTCCAAAAGATTAATTCGATTCATTAATTTCCATAAGAAATGATTAAAAAAAACCAGAGATCGATCGAGATCATTGATCTCCTAGAAGGCTTAAACAAAGTTTTTCGATTCAGAAAAATCAAATTCGGCGATAACATATGTGGATGATTTTGATTTTATATATATAAGTTTTTTTAAATTTAAATTCTAACAATTTTGGCCGCTTTGACCACCGGATTCTCCCTCGCGATCGCCTCACGGCCGGCGGACTTGTAATCGTAGGTGCAGTCATGGCGGTCGGAGTAGCGATGCTCGGCGCAGAACAGATCTCCGCAACGGCATCGGAATCCGGTCAAACCTACACGTTTCCGGCAACCGGAGCATCGGCTTACGACCTTCGTCGTCGTTTTTTTCTCCTTCGGTTGTTCATCCTCCACCGTCGCAGCAACCGTCCGATCTACAACCAGATCGACCTCAACGTCACGCGACGGCGTTGACCTCGTCGGAGACCTCAAGGAGCCAGATCTACCACCACGCGTACGTTGCGTTTGCGTCGACGCCGTTGAACCGGAGGTCGTGGTGCCGCCGTTGAAGCACTTTTGACACATATTGTTCGTCGCCGGATTTCCGACGACGCCGCAGTTGTTGATGCAGAGCGTCAAGGTTTCCGGTACGGCCTTGAATTCCGTCTCCTCTTTCTCTGTCCTCTGAGCCATCGAAACCTTCAAAAAGTATCTGTAAAATTGACACAAAACTCGAAGAAGAACAATATTCAATCACCGTGAGGAGGTAATCGAGAAGCGATTAGCGTTTGAGAATTGAAAATTTTCCGGTGAGAATTGAGAATTTTCCGGCGAGAATTGATTGAAATTTTTTTTGAGAAATGGAAGGGAAGGGGGGGGGAGGTTTATTAAGGGAAGGGGGAAAGGGCTAATGGTTGTGGCAAGGGACGCGTTATCATCATGCAAATTGTGGAGGTGTAATTACGACTTTACCCCTGAGACTTTTCACAAATTCCCAAATTGGGGTTAGGAGTCGGATTACTACGTCTGACGTGTTTATTACTCGGTCAGCCACCGATTTCGCCCGTGACCATAACCTTTTCCAGAAAACAAATTTGGGTTTCTATTCTTGATATTTTTCATAAAAATATCGTAAAATAATATGTTGAATCTTAAGATGTCATCTATGATGATAAGGATGTTTAATTTTTAATTTTTCTAAAAAATAATGCCCTTTGTCTAGTGTTTAAATAAAATATTTGTAATGGGTCCATTTAAATTTGGCCGACATTAGTCAAATCCATAATTCCAGGTGATTATGGGAATACCTAATGGTATAAAGAATCGGAATCGAATATAAGTAAAAACGTTTATTTTATGTTAAAAATAGGTGAAAACTACACTACACGATCATTTGATACGGTCGATGTGTTGCTGTTCTGGAGTCGCCAACAGCCTTAAATCGGTCGTAGTTTCGTTTGACGGCTGTTTATCTTGGCGTGGGCGTCGGTTCGGAGGGCTTACCTCTCGTAAACACCCTGGTCTGATTGTCATACTTATTGTTGTTTAGTGTTGGTCGCTTCTAGTCTTCTGGTTCATTGTGATCTGTAGTGACCGCTTGTTTGACGGTCTCAGTTGTACTAATTACTTTGGTTTGGTTGATAAAGTTTGCTCTACCGTTCAAAAAAAATTGTTTTAAGTTCAAATTAGATTAAAAGATTAATAATACATTCTAAAACATTAACAAGATTACAAGAATGAGATTGCACTTGAAGGTTAGGGCCTAACTTTTGTTGACTTTTTCGTTAGGGGCTAGTGCCCCTACCCATACATATAGATATGTCTATTTTCATCGAATATCTTCTGATCTTTCATGGAAACGAAAGCGGGCGAGGTTTGGGGTTGATACATTGGGGTTACTAGTGAGAAAAAACGACTATTGCCCATGTTTTTTTTTTTTTTTGGAAGAGGTATCCCAGACCACATTGGGCCCAGACTAATCCTCGGCAATTTTGGGCCGAAGCCCGAAATAACAAAGTTAAGGTAAATCCCAGCTTTCTTCAACACATCCTTGTTCTTGAAGAATGATACAATTAACATGTCAATTTAGGCATTTGGCATTAAATGATTTCTTAATTAAGTTTATGAGCTGTTAAAGAAAAAAATGGTTTCAAATTAATGAAAAAGTCATGAATTTAATTAAAATCTCATTTAATATTATATATACCTAAATAAGTCAATTAACAAATTATGAGGTTTAGGGGTGTTTGGGAGTGCTTATTTGGAAGTGCTTATGACTTATCTCATTTCTAAGAAAGCAATAAGCTATTTTTGAAGTGTTTGGATTGACTTATCTGCTTTTTGAAAAAGTTGGTAAATATTTTTTTTTCAAAATGCAAAACATTTTAATTTTCTAGAGAAGTAGATAAGCTCATAAGCATTTTTTATCATAAGCACTCCCAACACTTCCTTGTAAAGAAAAATATGACAAGTTACTTGATGTAATAATCATTAATCAATCGATGAAAATATATTTAGTGGAGAAAGTGTTCACTAAACACTTATCAATAACCAATAAACTAACCAATTTTTTTTACCAACCTTGTAAAATATTTTTATAGATCAAATTTTATATTAAGATGAGGCTAGTATTTAAAAAGAATTAGATCAATGTAGGTTCTGAAAGGAAATATACGAGTTTTAAGAAAGTAATTATCAAGTAATATAAAAGGAAATGTAGGGTTGTTTGGGGCGGAAAGAAGAAAAGGAAAGATTGAGAGCTATCTTCAATTAATGCATTTTATATCATATCTATTAATATCTAATCAAATCTTTTCAAATATCATTTTAGTATTACCATATATATTTATTAAAAAGCTTTCCACCCAATAGTGTTTAGATATTTGGTTTTAAGAAAGTTAAAGGGTGTAAACTTTTAGGATAAATAAAAAAGTGTATAAATTGTTGCATTTATTAAA
>LUCG01132700.1:0-28075 GCA_001633085.1 Carthamus tinctorius
TAGAAAATAAAATGCAAGAAATATAAATGACAAGAAATAAAGTGCAATAAAATGCAAGAAATAGAGATTGGAAGAATAAAGATGTAAAACTAAAAACTTCAAAGTTATATTAAGCTTAGAACTTTGAGAGAATGAGAGAAATGGGAAGAGAAGAGCTTAAAGCTCAACTCTTTGTNCTCTTTGTGATGGTTTTTAACCTACAACTTAAGCTCCTATTTATACTAAAGGATGAAGCAAAAAGACAACATACATCTAGCTTAGACATTAAGCAACTAGAATTATAATTGGAGAAAGTAGTTTAGTTACTNAGCTGTAAAAAAGGCTTAATCTACTCAGTTTCTCGGCTGTCCAGATTCAGCTTCAAAAATCCTGCCTGCCGTCCGTCAGATCAATGCTACGGGAATGCTACAGCATTCGTGTCGATGCTGTCTTCTAAAAAACACAGAAATCAGCCTACTTTTGGGTTATTTTAGGTTATTCTTCCACAATTAGCTTCAAAACAAGAAAATATGAAAAGGATATAAAATTGACTCAAATTGNCGAGGAACATCCCGAATCGGTGGAACATGTTTTAGTAACATGTGGAAGAGTAAGGAATCTTTGGAAGATGGTGGGGGATCGATTTAGATTTGAAGAACTTGATAAAAGAGATTATGGAAGCCGAAATCGATAGATCGAAGTGCACAAAGGGACAAAGGAGATGGATCGCGATGGTATGGAGTTTTTTATATCTCATTTGGTCAAACCGAAACAAAGTGGTCTTCAAGAACGCAAGTGTACCAATAGAGGACCTCTTCTTCGAATTCCAACTAAAAACTCTTGAATGGATTTCGGGAAGAGACAAGGAAAGTAAGATTGATTTAAGTTCGTGGCTAAATAACCCATATGAAGCATAGGTGTTTCCGGAAACTGTTGTCGAGTTGGATTTCAAGCTTAAGAAATCTAACTCCACATTGTTTACTTCTGTCCGGCTTGTTTTATCAGATTCAACATCGGTTTGGGTCTGCTCGGCTGTTGGATCGCTACTCATTTTATTCAGGTTAAGGATCAGGGATTGGCGTTGCAGACGAGTACGATTTGGCACTCGCAGACGGAAATCTTCTTCTGGGGGGTTAATTCTTCGCCTGGCTCTGGTATGTTTCTTTTATTTCATCTTGTTTTCTGTGGCCTGAGACAGTAGAGGGCCAGGGGTTGTGTTGTTTTTAGTGTGAAGACCCATGTGCTGCTTTGGTTATTTTGGTTTTCCCTTTTGGTTGTAGCCTTCTGTTTTTGCTTGGTTGCCTTTTTGGGCTTTTGGTAATAAATCTTTGCCTTAAAAAAAATAACACGAGTTTCTAAACTCCATTCAAATTTTCATTCTTATGTTTATGAATCAATAAACTATAAATATCATTAAAAATGAAAGATTTTCATTCTTATTGTCAACTTCGGTCAGGTGGGCTTACCTCTCATAAGCCCGGTAAGCAAACAATCCTAGCACCTCATTCTAATCTAGTTTGATAGGATTAGTTCTTGTTATGTTTGGTTGGTATAGTTCGAGTGCTTCGGTTGTAAGAGGTTGTTTGTTCACATGTTTCGTTGTCTGTCGGTTATTAGTGGATATTCCTGTAACCATGGGTTTGAAATAAAATCGTTTTTTATTAATAAAAAAAACATCTTATATCCAATATTAATTATGTTATATTATTCAAAATTAAGAGTCTTTGAAAACAAAACTATATATTTATAATATAGTTTATGTATTTAGATTTATTTCAATAATTATGTTTTTTAAGGAATTCTATAATTATGTTAATCCATTATTTAAGATTCAAGCCAAATCATGTAAACAATTGGCTTAAACTATCTAGACTAGTCAAATGCCAAGATTTAATTATATTGATTGATTAGTACTTTATGTTAAAACTGTATAGTTTTAGAATCTTTAAACCGCTAGTTGTAGTTTACTTTGCTAAAAAATGTTGGATGTTCAAAACAGACACGAACAGCCAACCACAATTTCCCCACAATGAACGAAATACAAAAATTGGGTATCAAATTGTTCATAAAAATTCTCTGGACACCCATAAACTAACCATGATTGAGTCGTCACTTTTTTTGGGAACAATTGCACAACATTAAAAAGGACGGGGTAAAGCATGGTTCAAACCAGTGTGGCCCAACTACAACCAATTACATATGGTTTGATTATGCATCAAATGGTTTTGGGGTGGGTTGATCCAGTTTGTCAGTCTGGTTAGGTTTTTGCACGACCTTATAAATAAGCAAAACATAAGAGGATTTGCATATTTGATATTTAGTAGTTAGCATACATAAGTTGATCAATGCGATCCTACTTGATTGATGATTTGAATCTAATGCTGTCATTTAAACGTTAGAAGTTAAATTATAAGACTTCAACATTTTAATATATATTTGGATGATTGTGATAACTAATAACGTTGTTAGGTATACACAGAGGTGTAAAGAAACCGAACGAACACAAACGAACGCTTATGTTCATGTTTGTTCATTAAGAACTTGTGTTTATTCGTGTTTTTTATGCTTGTTCATTTAGAGCTAAATGAACGTAGACGAACAAACTTAAGTGAACACGAACGAACAAATTTAAATGAATATAAACGAACAAACCCAAATGGACACAAAACAACCATCGCTACTCATTATTCCGTTCGTAAAAATAACCATAACAAAATGAAAAAATTGGTTAACCAAAGAGGTATAAAAATGAATTCTAAAAAATTAATTCACTTAATGACTTTACATATGAATGTCATACTATATAAATATGCTTATATATATATAGGGGAGATATCAAATAGAAACTGAGTAGTTTGTACAAACCGTACAAACCTAATCTTAACCATTGATTTTGTTTAATCCACACCATTGATCATCTACATGTATGGTCGAGATTAGTTTGTATAGTTTGTACAAACTATCCGGTTTGTAACGGATACGACCCCTATATATACGTATATATATAAACAAATGTAAACGAACATAAAAGAACGTAAACAAACATAAATAAACAAACGTTCACGAACATAAATGAATGAATGACACCATCGTTTATTTTCGTTCACTTAATTAGACGAACAAAAAAATGTGTTTATGTTTGTTTATTTATTGAATAAACGAACATAGACGAACTTTTCGCCGAACAATTCACAAACGGTTCATTGAATGTTTGGTTCATTTACAACCTTAGATATACATTAAGTATTACCTGTTGTATTTCAATTGTCAACCTTATGTATATTTCTAATCCGATGACACAACCAACCCCCAACGATTTGGTTTGGTTGGAATTATACTTATGAATGGTTAAGAGGATGTTTGGGGGTGTGTTTCGAAAGTGCTTATTGACTTTTCAAAAAGTCAATAAGTTAAAAATAGTGTTTAGAAATTAGAAAAACATTTTTTAAAATAACTTTTTGATATAACGGAAAAAACAATTTTTGAAAAATAAGGAGATTGTGACTTTTTGATTTGACTTTTGCCTTTTCCCTATCACATAACCCAAATTTTCAACCCAAACACTTTTAACTTATTGATTTTTATAACCACAAAAACTAATCCAAACGCGTTTTTTAAAAACTCATTTTGCCACCTTCATAAGTCAATAAAGTACTTATGGCCAAAAACATTTATGGAGTTCAAAAGGCATTCCCAAACACCCTCTAACTGGGGCTAAAAATTTTCAAAACACTGTGGGGGTTGTTTTGCAGTCGCTGAATGGTTTGGTGCTGGATCATTAAGGGGTCAAAATGATTAAGAGGCTATTATGATACGGTGCAAAATAAAATATGGTGGTTTGGTAATTGTTGACGAAGAAATCAAGCTCCGAATGGTTAAAAGACGTCCATGTTACTAAATCATTCAGAAGTTTTTTGAACCATTAAGAGACAGTTTTTTTTTTTGCCAAACAAGATTTACCTCTTAACTATCTTTCGGTGTTGTAGCGGATTGGTTATCTCTCGGGGGGTTCATAACGTCCTAACCGAGTTCGAGCCTTCCCGTGCGCATGACTTGAGACATTTAAGTGGGGCCATGTTTAGCCACAAATTTGCCGGGGATTAGTTAGACTTTGGTCCGGACACCCTTAAAAAAGACTTACCTCTTAACGATTCAGATGCCGCCTCTTAATGGAACTGTTAAGAGGTAAACAAAACACCACTTATGATTGGGCTGAGTTGTAAAAATGTAACAAAAACACCCTACACAACCCTGTTTAGTAACACCTGACTGGGCCTCATACCATGACAAGGACCGGTGTCTGGATTCGGCTATAAGACACTATGTTTATGGCTCGAACAAAAGGACCAAAGTGAAAAAAACAACAACAAAATGCTCACGGGCCAATATTACAAGTGTCTAAAATGAAATCACCTTTTTTTTTGTTCAAAATGATCATTGAAATTTCATTATAAGAGTAAAGTACTAAACTACTTTTTCTATCCTTGTGCTTTATTGAAAATAGCTCCTTTCACTCTTGTGGTTTTAAAATTATGGTTTTCGTATTAATTGTTTGCAATCTTTTTAGTTTCGTAACCGGGTATAACTTTGTTGATGTGCAACCGCTAAGCGAAGGATATTTTGATCTTTTCATATTTTATTTAAAAGGAAAACCTTCAAAAATAAACCCAATGAATATTCTCACTGGAATGACTAATTATCTATTTTTTTTAAAACAAATAAACCATCAAGCTTTTACATTTTGAATGATTAAATAACTGGACTTTTTTTAAATTAAACCATTGAACTTTTAGAAACTGATAACCTACAATATTTTAACCCTAAGAAACTATTTGCAAATGACTAGAAATGTTGTAGAAAAACTACAAACCAATTTTACCGTCCCAAAACCTTACACCAATCAAAAACCATTGTTCTCCATCCGTCGTCTCGTCACCTTCTACTCTATATCGCCGTCCATCATCGTCATTGCCATCTACAACCGATCTTCTTCCTTTAATTTATGTTCTCTTGGGTCATTGTACAACTTAAGAGTAGTTTTTAAGAGTAGAAAATTAAACGAGGTGATAAAAAATATCATCGACTTAACGGTCAAAAATCAACAAAGTCATTACAACGATAAAAAAAATAGAACGAAATTACAAACCACAACCACGAGGACTAAAGTGGCAACTTCAAACATATTACAAGGACTAAAAATGTAGTTTACTCTTCCATTATAACTACTACAACCCCCGTAGAAAGAAAACCAAAAACTCTCGGTTCGTTTCTATACATTTGGCGAGTGCAATGAAGTGCGTGCGAGGAGGAGGAGTCGTCGTCTTCAACGATCACGTAAATCAAGCTTAAAAAAGTTTCATCAGACCTCCATCCACCTGCTTCAGATCAGTAGAAATCAAGCTTCCAATCGCACAAATTTCATCCCGAATAACCTAATTTTGTACAGTTTCTATCATCTTACTAGCAAGTAGAGAAGCAAAATTTTAGCCCTAGAAATCAGCAACTTCAAGTTAAAACTCCAAGTAGATAAGGGGGTTGTTCGGAGAGAAGCTAGGGTTTTTTATCCAGCCATGAGTCCTATACAGAATTTCGAGCAGCATTCTCGCCATCTTATGGAACCTGACCTCCGTACTCATTCATTCTCTCTTTCTCTCTACTTACTCGAATTCGTATTGTAGTTGTTGGAATTGTTTGAACTCTACGTGAATTCCTCGTTTTTTGATACGTTAATTGTGTATGTGTGGTGTTTTTTTTTTGTTCTGTGATCAAATCAAGCAGGGTTTCCCCCCAAACATGAAAATTGAGATGCTGGGTTTTATTGGTATTTTTGAGGTTTAATACCGTAGGAGTGAGAAGGTTGGCTAGAACTGAGTTTTCCTAGCCCTAGTCTTAGTAAGAGGTAGAATTGCTCTATAGGATAGTAGGCAATGAATTCTATTGCTGGTCTTGGGGGCTTTTATTTGTTATGAAACAGAAATTTTACAATTTTATACTCATTTCTTCACCCCCAATGAGCCACACTTATGAATTTTGAACTCCAGAGTAGCACCTTCTAATTTAAACCTAATGTGGACTGGTTTACGAGTTTAATATCACCAGCTTTTATTTGTAGAACTTGTTACAAAGTTTAAATTATTTATTCCTCCCATTCTAGGTTCTCCTTGTAGAGTCTCATTATATTCAATAAAATAGGATATTATAAGAGCGTAAACCATTTACAGCGGTGATGAGAGGGATTGGTGTTTGCATGATTAAAGAATTTTATTATCTCATCGATCAGATGCTTGTGTACGCACACACATATGTATATGTATATGTGTGTGTGTATATATATATATATATATTTTATGGTAATGATAAAGAGGAAATTTATTTTCTTAAGTTGGAGTGTGGGATGTTGTTGGTTGAAATTTTGAAGCTCTATGTTGTTTGGTCAATGATGATTGCTTTATCTTGTTGAACAGCTATTCAGAATAGGCTTCAAATGGCGATGGAGGTACGGGATAGTTTAGAGATAACACATACAGGGGAGTATTTGAATTTCTTGAAGTGTTACTTCCGACCGTTTTCTGGGATTCTCTATCATATAACAAAGCCACAGTTTACTGACAACCCTGAACATAAGCTGCGAAACATTATTATTGAAATCCTCAACCGCCTTCCTCACAGTGAGGTGTTAAGGCCTTTTGTTCAAGAGCTATTGAAAGTTGCTATGCATGTCCTTACCACCGACAACGAGGAGAATGGTTTGATATGCATTCGCATCATATTTGATCTTTTGAGGAACTTCAGACCAACCCAAGAAACAGAAGTGCAGCCTTTCCTTGACTTTGTGTGTAAAATTTACCAGAACTTCAGACTCACGGTTAGCCATTTTTTTGAAAGTGGGGCACTTGTGGCTCCAGCAATGCCACCACCATCATCAATGTCAGCATTACCTTCCCTTGGCAATGAAGATGTTAAGCCCATGGAGATTTCAGATCAAGTTGGGTCTTCCGCTGCCACAAGCACTGGGGCTGGGCAACTCAATCCAAGTACTAGGTCCTTCAAAATTGTCACGGAGAGTCCCTTGGTAGTTATGTTTCTTTTTCAGCTGTATAACCGGCTTGTCCAGACTAATATTCCTCAGTTGTTGCCGTTGATGGTTGCGGCTATCTCAGTCCCAGGCCCTGATAAGGTTCCACCACATTTGAAGACCCATTTCACTGAGTTAAAAGGGGCTCAAGTTAAGGTAATTTGTTGGGATCATTTTTCTAAATATATTTGAAGCATTTAACCTCTCACGAGCTTGTAAGTGTTTTGTGGAAGTACTCGTAATACGTGTGTCAATCTTTTTGGTACTACTGGTGTTCTGTGTATACATGGATATACTTCCATAAGATTGTTATTGTATATTGGATATGAGAAATGTGAACTGTTAGTTGTCAATGCATGGGATACATCCTAGATAATGACTTTTACTGACGAGGCTAAAATCCTGAGCCAGTGAGATCTCATATTATCTTACATGTATCTGGATTCTGGTGCTGTTGTTGCAGACGGTCTCTTTTCTGACTTACCTTTTGAAGAGCTTTGCCGATTATATTAGGCCACATGAAGAGAGCATATGTAAAAGCATTGTGAACCTGCTTGTTACTTGTTCAGACTCTGTTTCCATTAGAAAGGTGATAGCATGTCCCAAGATCTGTATATCCCTAGTTAACTTTTCCGCCCTTTTATGTGAACTGTATATATAATTTACTTGATATGTGCAGGAATTGTTGATAGCATTAAAACATGTCCTTGGCACAGATTTTAAGAGGGGCTTATTTCCTCTGATTGATACACTCTTGGAAGAGAGGTAACATTAATATTATTCACATAGTTAGCCTGCTAACTTTCTTATCAAATTTTCTTTGCCATTGGAATTCAACATTGACATTGCTCATATTAAGTTGAAGTGTTATTGCATTCTGCCTGTCTCTTATAAAAGAAACTTGATGGACTTGATAACGTGTTCTTCTCTTGATAACTTGCATTCTTGCTCCATGGTTTTGGACCCAAGTTATAAGCAAAAGGACACTTATCTTGTGACACAATTTAGAATTCTGGTTGAAATAAGATTGTCTTTGCATTCTAAACTGCGCTGCTTGAAATAAGATTATCTTAGCAAGCCTACGTGTTTTCATTACCATATAGTGGATCCTCATGGGGTGCTTTATTCTGATTTTCTTAGCAAGCCTACGTGTTATCATGTCCATGATCAGGACAGATGTAAAAGGATCTGCTGCTTCGGAAAGACAGCTTAATTCTGATTTTCTTTTAGCAGTGTTTTGCATCCAATTTAACGTCTAAAGCATCATTTGAGACTTTCGTGATCTATGTTAGGGTTCTTGTGGGAATTGGCCGGGCTTGTTTTGAAACACTGAGGCCATTGGCATATAGTCTGTTGGCAGAAATTGTTCATCATGTTCGAGGAGATCTCTCATTGTCACAGGTTTGAAGCTTTCTGAAAATTTCATGCCGTACTTCAATATCTTTTATTAGGATTAACAAATGGATTTTGGTTCTCTTAAAGCATTCTCATGCATACCAGCAAACTCGGATCTTCAATTTTAATCACAGCAATGGAAAGAACTTTCTTAAATTTTAATGAAGTAGAAAATGGGTCCATGTAACGTATTTGTAGCAACTGGGATGGAGTAAGGCCTTGTGAAG
Organism: Carthamus tinctorius; assembly: GCA_001633085.1. NCBI lineage: Eukaryota > Viridiplantae > Streptophyta > Magnoliopsida > Asterales > Asteraceae > Carthamus > Carthamus tinctorius. The sequence goes on from LUCG01132700.1 coordinate 8,677, forward strand.
GATAAGTAAACAACATTTTAGACTCCCATTATGGCCTATGGGTGATGGAAGATTTGAGAAATGTGAGGTTCTATAAATTTTTACTAACAAAAGCCCATAATTTATGAACTTTAATGTTCAACTCCAACTATGTTGAGGACCACAACTAGTCGAATAGTCGGTGATGGTGAAGTGGTGAAAAATATGTGCTTCATGCTATGAGCACCCTAACCCTAATAGTTGGTAAGCCAGCTATCTAATTCACTTAGCGTAATTATAAGACCAAACTCTACCTTTTGTTCTATGTAGCCATGCTTTTAGAATTTTTAGAAGAGGAAGGAAAACGTGGAAATACAAAGTAATTTAAAGCATGGAACCACTATTAGCAATATGGTGCTTCATTCCCCAAAGGTGTCAAAATGATCAATCCAGTGGCGAGGCTCCTTCTGTGTGTGGGATGGCTTCATGACTATCACAAATTGTTATGACATATTTCAAATATTCAGTACTTTATCATGTTATCCCATGGGAATCTGGATCTAGCAATGTATACATGATTCTCTGGTGACATATTGCTAATTATATTCTCCGATATACGACAAAAATGATTAACTATTGATCGGTACACATTTACTATCTTTGATGCATATGCACATCTTTTAGTTAGGGGCCGTTTACCAAAGGCTTACCAAGGTAAGCGCTTACCATAAAATTCAACACTATCACTTACTGACTGGGTAAGATTTTACTTTTAGTCCATCAAAACGGTATGGCATGCAACAGTTTTTTTGGTAAGCGCTCACTGTGGTAAGAGTCTTCACCATCACTTACTGGATAAGACTCTTGATCCTTGCCTTAGCTCTTACCGGGCAAGATTCTTGAACCTTGCCATTTTCATCCGGTAAGTTAATGTGGCTTGGTAAGCGCTTACCCGGGTAAGCGTTTAGTAAACGGCACCTTAGGTTATTTTATTGTGTAACAAGTCCTATTTCATATATTCATTCTAATTTTATTCGTTGTTTCATGTTTTCATCAACCATAGTCATACTTATCAGTATAGATTCATTTATGGTCAGATTGGCTATTAGATGCTCTTTCGTGGATTGCATTTTCAACTGTAGCGTTTTACCATTTTGTTGCAGTTGTCAAGGATTATTTACCTGTTCTCGAGTAATATGCATGATGCTTCGTTATCTCTCAGCATCCACACCACATGTGCACGGTTAATGCTTAACCTGGTACTACTTGGATCCATCAGTTTAACACTTTTATATCCTTTATTTTGTAGTGCATCGTTTTAGGTGTCAGAGATCTAGCTTGGTTTCTGTTGGCTATTAATCATAAGTTTGCTTCATTAACATTTTTTGTAGGTGGAGCCAATTTTTGAGAAAGGCCTTGATCTGCCATCCATGGATGAAGCAAGGATTTTATTGGTAAGATATTATATGGCTTATTTACTTCATCTTTGATTCTTTATGGAGATGCAATTGCCCACAATTGGCAATTTTAAGTTAGTTGTTTTGGTTTCAAAATAGTGAGCTAATTATTATTTCATGTGTAGGGGCGTATATTGGATGCTTTTGTTGGGAAATTTAGCACCTTCAAGCGCAGTATTCCTCAGGTATGCTTCATGTCGGTACACTCAATCACTATTTGTTTTTTATAGCGATATACTGGGATATGAAAATTAAGGCAAGGACCGACTCAAGGCATCTTGTGCTTTGCATATCATCTCTCTTTATCTCTCCCCCTCTCTGTCACGCCATTCAGAAGTTCATAGATGCAGCCCTTGAAACCTCTGTTTGTTGTTTATTATGTATAGAGTCTCTTGTTTAGCTCAAATCCTATGTTGTTAAGAGGCCAACATTCCGGTTACGCTTCTTCCTAGTTAATAACTCTTGCATCTTTCCACATATTTTGTTCATTTTTTTATGACAGCTTCTGGAGGATGGAGAGGAAGGAAAGGATCGCTCTACCTTAAAGTCAAAGCTTGAGCTGCCAGTGCAGGTTATCTCAATCAACTTACCTTCCTTTTTCTAGAAGTTCTTCTAATATGAGGCATGCATTGATGAAAAACATTTGGAGATGTTTGATAATTCATGTCTTCTCTTACTCTCAAATGCTTCAAGTTGCCATTAGATTAAGTGCCTCTGGCAAGGTAAAGGAAGCAAATAGACCTCTTAATAATTGGTTCAGTTCTATCTGCCTTTCTCCTTTTTTTGTTTATTGGTTTACCTCCCATCCATATTATGTCTTCGTAATATGTTGAATATCAAGATGGTGAAAATATTGAAAATCGAACTCCTTGAAAAGATTGGAAAAGCCACAATCTTTATTGCTGTCTGTGCTGCAATTGTGCTTTTGATCATGTCTTCCAAAACCCGGCTCCTGCTTATTTCAATTCTACTGCTGGCTTGCCGACTCATTTGATGCATTTTGGCAGTGTAAGTACTAACTAGTAGGCCATGCTTAAAACTTCAACGGGAATAAAATGATGAGGCAACCAATCTTTATACTTCTTAGGTGTATCAAGTTATAAAATTATGTAATTTATTGAGGCACATGCACTCGTCTTTGTATTAGTATGTGACACACTGACACCAGAGTAAATATGCAAACTATTGCTAGAGTATTAACAATTCTTTTGGCAGGCTGTTCTAAATATTCAGGTTCCTGTAGAACATTCTAAAGAAGTCAGTGATTGTAAGCATCTCATCAAGACCTTGGTTATGGGTAATTATTCTTCTCCCAGTCTTTTATAACTCAGGTTAATGAATTGAATAATTTCCTGATGTCATATCCACTAAACTTGTGAAGGTTCGCTGTGAGACTAGAGTCCTCCAGTGCTTAATATTTTGTCTTGTTTAATAACCAGGAATGAAAACAATAATATGGAGCATCACACATGCACATCTACCCCGATCACAGGTTTTTAACTCTCTAACTCTACCCTTGTTGGAGGGTGCAGTCACATTCTATGATCTTACGTTTTCCCACTATGTAGGTTTCACCTTCTACTCATGGGACACCACCACAGATGCTTCCTGCAACCCCGCCTAATTCATCAATAGGCCAGCCATTTAAAGGGTTGAGAGAAGAAGAGGTATCATTCTTTTTACAGAAAATGCTTTTACTGAATGACATGATTGTACTAACTGAGAAATTGCTTTGAGTAGGTATGGAGAGCTTCTGGTGTCTTAAAGAGTGGCGTGCGCTGCTTGGCTCTCTTTAGGGAGAAAGATGAGGAGAGAGAAATGATCCATCTCTTCTCCCAGATATTGGCTATCATGGAACCTCGAGATCTTATGGATATGTTCTCGTTGTGCATGCCTGAACTTTTTGAGTGCATGATATCCAACACACAGCTTGTGCATATATTTTCTACTCTTCTTCAGGCCCCTAAGGTTTTCAGGCCATTTGCGGATGTCTTGGTTAATTTTCTTGTAAGCAGCAAACTTGACGTTCTCAAGCATCCAGATTCACCTGCGGCGAAACTTGTTTTACATCTTTTCCGGTTTTTATTTGGTGCTGTTGCCAAGGCTCCAGCAGATTGTGAACGTATTTTGCAGCCTCATGTGCCTGTTATTGTGGAGGCTTGCATGAAAAATGCCAGTGAAGTGGAGAGACCACTTGGTTATTTGCAACTTCTTCGAACAATGTTCCGTGCCCTGGGAGGGGGTAAATTTGAACTTCTATTGAGAGATTTGATTTCCACATTGCAACCCTGCTTGAATATGTTGTTGGCCATGCTTGAGGGTCCAACGGCTGAAGAAATGAGGGATCTTCTGCTAGAGCTTTGTTTAACACTGCCAGCACGGTTAAGTTCATTGTTACCTCACCTTCCTCGATTGATGAAACCGCTTGTAATGTGTCTTAATGGGAGCGATGAATTAGTGAGCTTAGGATTGAGAACACTTGAGTTTTGGATTGATAGCTTAAATCCTGATTTTCTGGAACCAAGTATGGCAAATGTGATGTCTGAAGTGATTTTAGCATTGTGGTCTCACTTGAGGCCTGCTCCGTACCCATGGGGTGGTAAATCGCTACAACTTCTTGGGAAGTTGGGTGGTCGTAATAGACGCTTCCTCAAAGAGCCTCTTGCACTTGAGTGCAAGGAAAACCCAGAGCATGGACTCCGTCTGATTCTTACGTTTGAGCCTGAAACCCCATTTCTAGTACCTCTGGATCGATGCATTAATCTTGCTATAACAGCTGTTATGAACAAGAACAATGGAATGGATGCTTTTTATCGGAAACAAGCCTTGAAGTTTCTTCGGGTATGCTTATCATCGCAGCTTGATTTACCTGGTCGTGTAGCTGATGACGGGTTAATATCTAGGCACTTATCAACCATTTTGGTTTCATCAGTTGATCCATCGTGGAGAAGATCTGATGCATCTGACGTAAAGGTTGGTTTGTTACAACTTCTATATTCATTTAATGCATAAATACTTTTTATTAATTCTGACCGTACTTTTTACTAATGCATAAATGTTTTGTAAGAAAACTTTTTCCCTTCTTTCCAATATATTCTTGCCTTCTGTCATCTTGTTCATTTGACTACATTTCGACTAGCAATGTTAGCCACTTTATTATTATTATCACCTGATAGTGATACATACTTGATCCTCTTTGTTGATCTCCTTCTTTGACATCTCTTTTTGGATTGATTCAAATGCAAGGTTGTTTTGATTTAGTTAGTCTTACTCTAACATTAGTATTCTTCCTCCTTGGAGCATCTAACTGAAAACCATTGTGTGAGCTAACTATCTTACAATCATAGAGCTGATTGAACAAGATAATTATATGCTTATTTTTGTTTTATGATAATTATGCTTTTGTCAAAGCATATTTTCTTACTTTGGAAAACACGATAGACTAATATCTCCCATCTAAAGGCTATACATGGTGCTGTGTGCCTCAATGTATTACTTCCATTATAAGCCAGCATTCTTCATGTTGACACTTGTTTCCATTTCACTTCATTAAGTAAAAATGAGTTACCTTGCTGCGGTTGATTTTTTAATCTAAACTTATGTCTTTATCATTGGTCGTGTGAAAGTGGTCAGTGCCATGTAAGAAGATTGAAAAGCGTGAGCATGATTGTGCCTATGACATATGCTGTTTGTACTGGTGTAACTTGATGCCTAACAACCACAGCACTGAACTTCTGAACTCATGTAATGGTCCCTAGCTGTGAATTCTTTATAGAAAGTGAGTACAGAAAACATTTTGTAATTTGGTGGAAATAGATATGGTCGGCTTCACAGGATGAATAGTGGTGTGACTGGTGTCATAGATACCAATCATACAAGGAAATCTTGCAGCTCTAGGAATATTTATACGGGTGTTTATCTTTGCCTCTGTAAATGCTCTCCTTCTTAGCCGTCTTAGTCTTGGTTATTCTTCTGATAACTTTATACAAGCTAGGAGTTTCATGCTTTAATAGATGATATATTTGTGTACTGTCTCAAATGGTCAACTCTTTATACCAATACGATTGCACAAACTGTACATGCATTAACATCTTTCATCTAAGGAATATGTTCTCATAGTTTCATATCATCCTAGTAATTAAAATGGATCTCATTTTGAGTTAACCATATTCTATGTCACCGAATCCTCCTCCGAAGAAAACCATTTTATTACAGAGCTAGAGCAATCTCTCACATTTTAAATCTTTAGTATATCCATATGTCAGTAATTCCTGCTAATATATGCTGCTATATATTATATAACTTCTCTGTTGGCCATACTATATGTTGCTTGGATGTTTTGTGATCCTCTACTCGCTTCTTTCCTGCTTTCATATTTTTCATGCATATAACTACTCAGTTCCTGAATTAGCTATTGGATAATTAGGACCCCTTGTTGATGCAATTGCATTCTGTTAAATTTAATTCTAAGTTTCATCAAATCCAGCCCATAATATGTTTTATGCAAACTGTGTCTTATTTTATAAGTACTTACTGATTAACTTGCTTAAGAAGTTCCCATTACTGTCTTGCCATGTTTTAACACGTGCTTTTCTAGAATTTTGCCCATGTTTGGTTTTAAATATCTAGATCTTATTCAGGTTAAAAGTGCATTTAATGATTTCTAAAAATGATAGCAAGATGCTATATGATGGACACAGAAATTTGTTTCTAAATTTTCATGTAAAGTTACAGGGGATATACATGATATTCCAGTTTTGAAACAGATCTATAGTTTGTTATGTCCAAACTTTGTGTGCCCTTGTTTTTATGATTACCTGTTTCTTAGACTGGGGAATATCTTCTTTTCCTAACCTATTCTTCTTGGATTATCTATCTTATGTTTTTGTATGTGAAAATTATTAAGTCAGGTTTAGCTGTTGATTGATCTTACCATCATGATTTTTTTGCTTTTTACCGGCACATTTTTTTCATTGCTACTTCTTCCGTTTTGATGCTTATAATTTTCTCTTGCAGACTGACTTGGGGGTCAAGACCAAAACACAACTAATGGCTGAAAAATCTGTATTCAAGATTCTACTAATGACCATTATTGCTGCTAGTGCAGAGGCTGATTTAGTTGACCCTAAGGATGAATATGTTGCTAATGTTTGCCGCCATTTTGCAATCATATTTCACTTGGAAAATTCTTCTGCTAATGTTCCTGTTTCAGCCATTCCTCTTGGTGGTCCTCTGCTGTCGTCGAATACAAGTAACAGTTTGAAGTCAAGGAATGGTAGCAGTTCTAATTTGAAAGAGTTGGACCCTCTGATTTTTCTGGATGCCCTGGTGGAAGTGCTCGCAGATGAAAACAGGATTCATGCCAAAGCGGCTCTTAATGCGTTAAATGTGTTTTCTGAAACTCTTCTCTTACTAGCTCGATCCAAGCATGCTGATGTGCTTATGTCAAGAGGGGCTCCTGGTACTCCTATGATTGTCTCTAGTCCATCAATGAGTCCCGTTTATTCACCGCCTCCTAGTGTTCGAGTCCCAATCTTTGATCAGCTACTCCCTCGTCTATTGCACTGCTGTTATGGAAGTACTTGGCAGGCTCAAATGGGTGGAGTTATTGGTCTTGGTGCATTGGTGGGAAAGGTCACGGTTGAAACTTTATGCGTTTTCCAAGTGCGTGTTGTACGAGGACTTGTATTTGTTCTTAAAAGACTCCCTGTTTATGCTGCAAAAGAGCAGGAAGAGACCAGTCAGGTGCTGACTCAGGTGCTCCGAGTAGTGAATAATGTTGATGAAGCAAACAGTGAAGCCCGCCGGCAGAGTTTTCAAGGGGTGGTTGAATTTCTTGCTTCAGAGTTATTGAATACCAATGCAACTGTAAAAGTCAGTAAAATAGTGCAGTCCTGCTTGGCACTTTTGGCTAGTAGAACTGGCAGTGAAGTGTCTGAATTGCTTGAACCATTATACCAGACTTTGCTTCAGTCCCTTCTTATGCGCCCTCTCAGGTCGAAAAATGTTGATCAACAGGTGAAGATCATGTTGCCTGTAATTAGTCATGCCTTCTTTTCACTTGTGTTTGCTAACTTTCATTGTGTATTTTATAGGTTGGGACTGTGACGGCTTTGAATTTTTGCCTTGCTTTGAGACCCCCTCTTCTTAAGTTGACTCCAGAATTAGTCAATTTTCTTCAAGAGGCATTACAGATTGCTGAGGCTGATGAGACTGTGTGGGTAGCCAAGTTTATGAACCCAAAAGTGGTCATGTCATTAACCAAACTCCGCACAGCTTGCATTGAACTGCTATGTACAGCAATGGCATGGGCAGATTTTAAGACTCAAAATCCCTCTGAGCTACGTAACAAAATCATTTCCATGTTTTTCAAGTCGTTGACAAGCAGGACGCCAGAGATCGTAGGCGTTGCTAAAGAAGGATTGCGACAGGTTTTTTTTCTGACTTAACATCTTAATTAAAAGAACAAGACGAACAGACATTTGATTTCAGAACTACAACTCACAATGGACTGGACTTTACAAATCAACAGGGTCGTTGTTCCTTAAGTGAAGCTAGATTTTGTGTGTTTTAATAGTATTTCTAGGTTCTTAGTGGTCAGTCCAGTTGTGATCCTGAGTCGTTGGTTTAGTTCAGCCAGGTGATTTTCTTGTTATTTGTGCTACCTTCTAACAATTCAAACTCGTGTCTTATGTGGTTTGTATATATACTATTAAGGAATTCACTCTGGCTTTTGTTGGTGGTTTTGTCATTTAGGTTATTTTGCAGCAAAGAATGCCCAAAGAACTTCTGCAGAGCAGCCTGAGGCCGATACTAGTTAACTTGGCGCATACCAAAAATCTCAGTATGCCTCTTCTGCAAGGTCTGGCTCGTCTACTTGAACTTTTATCCAATTGGTTTAACGTGGCATTGGGAGGCAAACTGTTGGAGCATCTAAAGAGATGGCTGGAACCAGATAAGCTTCAACAGATTCAAAAATCTTGGAAAAGTGGTGAAGAACCAAAAATAGCAGCTGGTGGGTTATGTTTTTGGTCTTGGAAATGCTCTCCTTTTAAATAAAAAGAGAAATTGTTATTAATATTCAAATATGGTTCCATCAACTTTAATGCAGCTATCATCGAGCTTTTTCACTTGCTACCCAATGCGGCAGGGAAGTTTCTTGATGAACTTGTTACCTTGACTATTGATTTAGAAGCAGCCCTGCCACCTGGACAGTTTTACAGTGAGATCAACAGTCCTTATCGTCTCCCATTGACGAAGTTTTTAAATCGTTATCCACAAGCTGCGGTTGATTATTTTCTTGCTAGATTATGTGAACCAAAATATTTTCGGCGGTATGATTCCTATATTATTCTTTGTTTATTGTTGAACTGGAACTTCATTGTAAATTCTTATTTAACATGATCTTTTGAGCGTGATCCAGGTTAATGTACATCATACGCTCAGATGCTGGTCAACCCTTGAGAGAAGAGCTTGCAAAGTCACCAGAGAAGATACTCTCAAGTGCCTTCCCGGATTTCATTCCAAAAGCTGAACCGTCAACAGCCCAGGGGTCTTTAGAAACTCCTTCAGTAGGGGGTGATGACAACGCTCTACCTCAACCTAACCCCCCTGCCCCAAGTGTGTTGCCAGATGCTTATTTCCAGGGTCTTGCTCTTATAAAAACGTTGGTCAAACTCATGCCTGCATGGTTGCAGAGTAACCGCACTGTTTTTGATTCATTGGTTCTCTTGTGGAAGTCCCCTGCAAGGATATCTCGTCTGCAGAACAAACAGGAACAGAGTCTGGTCCAAGTAAGTATGATAGACATCTTGGAAACACATAATTAGTTCTTACTGACACAGAATTAACTACTTTGTTGTTTGAACATCATTTGTGGTTAAACTACATCTTAAGCGAAAATGCTTTTAGCACATCACGGCTAAGGTTGAGCATATGCTTTTTCTTGCAGTAGTTTGTTTAAATGCTTTATTACCTTTTCCTTCACGGAAGATTGGCCACTGTGTTGATTGAGTTTTGAGAAATTAGCTTTCTTGTGTATTAGCTCATGATATATGTTAAATAATTTTCCTGAAATGAAAAGAATGTAAGATACAATCGTGGAGCTTTTACATTCACAAAACCAGGGTGCAGGGTTTTCTTCTCTATCCTGAACTTCTCTATCGCTGCGGCCCCAACCCTCCAAAGAAAAAAGAACCTGTTGGCTATGAAGTGTTCCTTAACTTTTTATATTTTGCTACTTACTGAAAACAAACTTCTACCTTTTTTCTAGTTGTCATATGATGTGAGATTGTCATATGATGTGAGATTCTGATTTCTCTATCATCACAAAATGCAGGTGAAAGAAAGCAAATGGCTGGTGAAATGCTTCCTGAACTATTTACGCCATGATAAATCTGAAGTCAATGTGCTGTTCGAAATTCTCTCAATCTTCCTATATCATACGCGCATTGATTTTACCTTTCTTAAGGAGTTTTACATAATTGAGGTATGGTTGCTTTGGAAGATGATGCTTCGGTATAGCTTCCGACAAAAAAAGGGTTTATGTTTGTCATTTGTAAGTCTGATTTTCTCATTTTCATTCAGGTGGCTGAGGGCTATCCGCCCAGTATGAAGAAAACCCTACTTTTGCACTTTTTAAACATCTTCCAATCAAAACAAATGGGTCATGATCACTTGGTGGTCATCATGCAAATGCTGATTCTTCCAATGCTGGCTCATGCATTTCAGAATGAGCAAACATGGGAGGTTATAGATACTGCTATCATTAAAACAATTGTTGACAAGCTTCTGGACCCTCCTGAAGAGGTATATTTTCGACCACCTATGTTCCCTTTGTACATTACCCCTTACAAGTTTTGTCTATGCTTTTAAATTTCTGATACAAATAATGGATACCTCAAATTGATAAGGTCTATGCTTTTTCTTTTATCTTGCATAGGTCTCTGCTGATTATGATGAGCCATTAAGGATAGAGCTTTTACAACTTGCTACTCTACTTCTCAAGTATCTTCAGACTGACCTTGTTCATCATAGAAAGGAACTCATAAAATTTGGGTGGAATCACCTCAAACGTGAAGATAGTGCTAGTAAGCAGTGGGCCTTTGTCAATGTATGCCACTTCTTGGAGGCTTATCAAGCTCCAGAAAAGATCATACTGCAGGTACACCATGAATATGCCAAACACCCATTGAGATAAGATTAAGCATCCTCATTTGCCTTTTCTCATTTGAATATTGAAATCTATTTTCATGATGACCAGAAGATGAACGAAAATGCAGAAAGAACTGAAATCAAATAATTTTCTAGTGCACCCATAAAGAGTGTGAAAAGGAGAGGGTCTAAGCACTAAGCTCACACTTCTTTTTCCTTTTGATACAAGTCTTAACCTTTTTATCATTGGTATATGTCACAAGTGAAAGTAGTAGCATTTAATTCCTGAAGTAGGACAATCGTGTTAATACATCCCATACAATGTGGATTACAACCGTTTAGGAACTAATAAAATATGTTTTCAAGTTAATTCATGGAGGTTGACAAAGCAACTACTTTTTTCAATTGTTGGGAGGATGTTGCACCATATGAAACCATGTTGGTTGCCATTGCTGAGTAGTTTCTCTATTTTTCTAAGCACCTTGATATTCCTCAAGTTACTTGTAAGTATCTTATCACATGAAATGAAGCAAGGTTGATTTGTAATCGGCTTTCTTCAATAACAGATTTGTAGACTTTGAAATGTGCAGGTTACATACTCACAATTAATTAATCTTGCATTGCTGCATATCATTCTTTCCTTTGTGATCTATTGAATTGCCTTCAGAATAAGTAAATAACACTGTCCCCTATCGTGATAAAGGTAATATATTAGGCGAGGATCTTTGTCAACAGACAGTAAGAGAGATCCTTCCTATTGGCATTTAACTTTAATAAAGTTTACACTTATTCTTATGAAAGTCCCTTGTATTTTGACCTCCACAATAACCGATCCTCATCAGCTGCCTGTTGTCTAGTGCATTTATACATTTTCTACTTCTCTACTATGCTGAAGTTGAACTTAATGTATTCTTTGGTATGGCTTGTAATACTCTTTAAACAGGAGTTACTTTTTCATGGATATAGGGACTTTACATAGACATCAAATTGGGCAACTTACCGATACTAAATCTAATTTTGCAGGTGTTTGTTGCCCTTCTTCGGACTTGCCAGCCAGAGAACAAAATGTTGGTCAAGCAAGCCCTTGACATATTAATGCCTGCACTTCCCCGAAGATTGCCACTTGGTGATAATTCCCGTATGCCAATTTGGATACGCTACACCAAAAAGATTCTTGTTGAGGAAGGACATTCAATTCCCAATCTCATTCACATTTTTCAGCTCATTGTTCGTCATTCAGATCTTTTCTACAGTTGTAGGGCCCAGTTTGTACCTCAGATGGTTAATTCTCTCAGTCGCCTTGGATTACCATATAATACTACTTCAGAGAACCGGCGTCTTGCAATTGAACTTGCTGGGTTGGTTGTCAACTGGGAGAGGCAAAGACAAAATGAGATGAAAACAGTCAATGATGGTGAAGGCACTAGTCGGAATAATGATGGATCAAATCATGACTCCAATGGCATTGACACTAAACGTTCAGTTGATGGACCCACATTTTCTGAAGATCCAACAAAGCGATTAAAGGTTGAACCTGGTCTTCAACCTCTTGGTGTCATGTCACCTGGTGGTGCCTCTTCAATTCCGAATATAGAAACACCAGGATCTACTGGGCAACCAGATGAGGAGTTTAAGCCTAATGCTGCAATGGAGGAAATGATAATCAATTTTCTGATAAGAGTAAGTGGTTATTTTATGTAATATAAACTTTGGAAAAATGCATTCGAGGGTTTGGCAGTTGGGTGATGCACACTTTTTAGTTTTCACGGGTTTATATGACCATAATCTTTATTTTTTTTGTACAGTAGCATTTTTCCAATACTTCGTGACTATACTGGCCTTTCAATTTTTTCTTTCCAATTACCAGTAGTAAAGAGGTTTCAGATTTAATACCATTATTTTGCACAACCCTTGTCCTTATATTATTCATAGCCCCTTTCCCAAGTCCCTCATCTTTGTGATGGCCCCATTCCCTTCTTTTCAGCCATTTGTAAATACATCTGTTCTAATTAAACCTGGGTTGCTTTTTCATCAACAGGTAGCCTTGGTGATAGAGCCAAAGGACAAGGAAGCAAGTCTTATGTATAAGCAAGCTCTAGAGCTCCTATCGCAAGCTTTGGAGGTGTGGCCAAGTGCTAATGTTAAATTCAACTATTTGGAGAAGCTTCTAAGCAGCATTCCACCAACTCAGTCAAAAGACCCGTCAACAGCTCTGGCACAGGGTTTGGATGTGATGAATAAAGTGTTGGAGAAACAACCACATTTGTTCATCCGCAATAATATCATTCATATTTCTCAAGTATGTATCTTCATACAAGCCTTTTGCCGTCTGCTAGATTTGTATTAAAAAAAGTCTAATCGAATTAATTAATAATGCTATGCAGATTCTCGAGCCCTGTTTCAAGTATAAAATGCTAGATGCTGGAAAGTCATTATGTTCTTTGTTGAAGATGGTTTTTGTTGCTTTCCCTTCAGAAGCTGCTAGTACCCCACAGGATGTGAAGGCGTTATACCAAAAAGTTGAGGAGCTTATACAGAAGCACCTTGCTTCTGTTGCAGCTCCTCAGGCAGCTGGTGAAGATAACTCTGCTTCTATGATTAGCTTTGTGCTGTATATCATACAAACCTTAGCGGAAGTGCAAAAGAATGTTATTGATCCTTTCAATTTGGTTCGCGTTCTTCAACGCCTAGCACGTGATTTGGCATCTGCACCTGGGTCCTATGCGAGACAAGTATGGCTTTGATTTCCTATACAATACTCTTATCATTGTCATGTGCTATTTCTACTTGCCTTATGTGTATAATTCAGACCTTTACCATGCCAAATTTTGTTAGTACATGCATATGAAAGCTTAAATTGTGCCAAAATGTTGCTTAATATTGCTATTACGATTAGAACCGGTCTTGTTGATGGTAAATGTTTCAGCTCTAATCCTCTCTCAGGTTTATTTGTATGGTTTTAACTTTTTTCTCTTAGAAGTATGGATAGGGGGATGCTCAACATCAATCATCTGTATTCTGTGCAAGTTTGTGGCTGCCTATATGGTGGATTATAATTTTCTTGATCCCAATGGTTGATGGAATCTAGTTCATTCAATTACTTAGTCTAACAACCTGCACTTTGAAGTTGTAGATATGTTCCCATATGGGAGCCGAGCTTTCAACACTATGTTAAAACTTAGTTTTCTTGTTTCAGAAGGTGCTGTTTGGTTTCTGTTATGCACATCATTTCCTATTTTGGGGGCTGTTCCACTTTGATGCACATCATTCTTCAAACTTTAGTTACAGATTTTTGTCATGTGTTTTGTTTTTCCCTTTTACTCTTCTTCCCTGCCGCTTTTTAGTTCTCAAGCATGTTATGTATGATCAATAAAACCGTTGGTATTTTCTTTTCTTGGTCGATCTAATTGGTAGCCCCTCACTGCAGGGCCAGAGAACAGACCCAGATTCTGCAGTTAGCTCTTCTCGTCAAGGTGCTGATGTTGGAGTGGTCATTGCCAATCTTAAATCTGTCTTGAAACTCATAGGCGAGAGGGTCATGCTTGTGCCTGACTTCAAAAAGTCCATAACCCAGATTCTAAATTCCTTGCTATCTGAGAAAGGAACTGATCACTCTGTGCTTCTCTGCATCCTTGATGTAATAAAGGGATGGATTGACAAAGATTTTGGTATGCCTGGAATGACTACAGCTTCTGCATCTTTTCTTACCCCAAAAGAAGTGGTATCTTTCCTTCAGAAGCTTTCTCAAGTTGATAAGCAGAACTTTTCCCCAAGTTCTCTTGAAGAGTGGGACAGGAAATACCTTGAGCTTCTCTATGGGCTTTGTGCTGATGCAAACAAGTAAGTACGAAAGCTTTAATTATATATAAAATTGTGGTAAAGCCGTCTAACCTTACATATCTTCCATTGACTCACAGATATCCGTTGTCACTGCGCCAAGAAGTGTTTCAGAAGGTAGAGAGACAATTTTTACTAGGTTTAAGAGCAAAGGATCCTGAAATGAGGATGAAGTTTTTCTCCCTTTATCACGAATCTCTTCAAAAAACACTGTTCACAAGGTTACAATACATTATTCAAGTTCAGGACTGGGAGGCTCTGAGTGATGTCTTCTGGCTGAAACAAGGCCTTGATCTTCTTCTTGCCATCTTAGTCGAGAATAAGCCTATTAATCTACCTCCAAATTCTGCCAAGGTTACCTCTCTTCTGGCTGCAGGTTCTGTTTCTGAACTTTCTGGAGCACAACCTATGGTTACTGATGCATCTGAGGTGTCAGAAGATGCTCCTTTAACTGTTGATGCCCTTGTTTCAAAGCATGCCAAGTTTATGAGTGAGATGAGCCGACTTCAGGTATTGGGACCTCACAGTTAACAATATTTTGACCTGTTAGTAGGTAGTTGTTAGAGCCTCTCCAATAGATTCTCCAAAATTTCTCTGGAGTGGAGAATGAAATATCAAAATCTCCAAAGTACTTACATTCAACTCTAACAACTTCTCCATTTAGAGATTACAAGATCAATTCTATACAAAATATTCAATAATTTAGTAAAATATTATCTCTCCTGGACATTAAATTTCCATGACTCTTATTGGCTGGAAAAATAAGAAAACTATTTCTTCTTCATAAGCAATTAATTTTGGAGAGAGTTTTGAAGAATCTGTTGGAGCCTAAAATCAACCAGAAATCCCCAAAATTCTCATTTTATTCATATTGGAGAATCTGTTGGAGATGCTTTTAGCATCGTTGATGAAGAACGCACACCATATCTTGTGCCTACAAGAAGATAATGCTGTTAGGCTGTAACATCGATGTGGGGATGCTTGCCTTAATTTTAGATTCTTATTGCTGTTAAATGTGCATAATACTTTCCAATATTTCAACTTTGCAACAAATTTTAATCCTCGGTCCTGTAAAAAGGCATAGGATTTGGGTTGTGGATGCCTAGCGTCATCACAGAATGAAAAATATCACTTCTTTTGGCGTGAGAATGGCATGTAATGAACTCAATAACAGACATCACTACGATAAGAAATAGCATCTTTCGTTCATACATATGTGTGTGTGTGTGTGTTCGTGTACTGTTTTTTTTTTGCATTGTATTTAGCTTCTTTTACTCTGATGCAGGTTGGTGATCTCGTGATTCCATTGAGAGAGCTCGCCCATACAGATGCAAATGTTGCATACCATTTGTGGGTGTTGGTATTTCCCATTGTCTGGGTGACCTTATGCAAGGATGAACAAGTAAAACTTGCTAAGCCAATAATCTCTCTCTTATCAAAAGATTACCACAAGAAGCAGCAGGGAAACAGGCCAAATGTGGTGCAAGCTCTTTTAGAAGGACTCCAGTTAAGCCACCCCCAACCTCGAATGCCTAGTGAACTCATCAAATATATTGGTAAGACTTACAATGCATGGCACATTGCACTAAACCTTCTGGAAAGCCACGTGATGCTGTTTGTGAATGAAACAAAGTGCTCCGAGTCTCTTGCTGAACTTTACCGTTTGTTGAATGAGGAAGACATGAGGTATGGTTTGTGGAAGAAACGATCAATTACCGCTGAAACAAGGGTTGGGCTATCACTTGTTCAGCATGGTTACTGGCAGAGGGCTCAAAGTCTTTTTTATCAAGCCATGGTTAAGGCAACCCAAGGCACTTACAATAACACTGTACCAAAAGCCGAAATGTGTCTTTGGGAGGAACAGTGGCTGTATTGTGCCAGTCAACTCAGTCAATGGGACGTGTTGGCAGAGTTCGGTAAACTTGTTGATAATTATGAAATTTTACTTGATAGTCTCTGGAAACAACCAGATTGGGCATATTTGAAAGATAATGTAATTCCAAAGGCGCAAGTTGAAGAAACTCCAAAGCTTCGTATAATCCAAGCATATTTTTCTTTGCATGAGAAGAACACCAATGGTGTTGGCGATGCTGAAAACATTGTAGGCAAGGGTGTTGACCTTGCTTTGGAGCAGTGGTGGCAGTTGCCCGAGATGTCTATTCATGCCAGAATCCCTCTTTTGCAGCAATTTCAGCAACTAGTTGAGGTTCAAGAATCAGCCCGAGTTATAGTAGATATTGCCAATGGAAACAAACTAGCTGGAAATGCTTCTGTCGGTGTACATGGTAGTCTATATGCTGATCTAAAAGACATCCTTGAAACGTGGAGACTCAGAACTCCAAATGAATGGGATAATTTGTCTGTTTGGTATGACTTGCTTCAGTGGAGGAATGAAATGTATAATGCAGTGATTGATGCCTTTAAAGATTTTGCAAACACAAATTCTCAACTTCATCACCTTGGTTACCGTGACAAGGCGTGGAATGTCAACAAACTTGCCCACATTGCCCGCAAGCAGAGTCTTCACGATGTTTGTGTCTCTGTTCTGGAAAAAATGTATGGACACTCTACAATGGAGGTCCAGGTATAACTACTTATAATTCATTCTTTAGTTTTTTATTCTTGTTACACCAACACATTACACATTTATCTCATGTGCTTTCTTTATGTATCTTTGCAGGAGGCCTTTGTTAAGATAAGGGAGCAAGCAAAGGCCTATCTAGAAATGAAGGGAGAGCTTACAAGTGGTCTCAATTTGATTAATAGTACCAATCTGGAATACTTTCCTGTCAAACACAAAGCAGAAATTTTTCGTATTAAAGGGGATTTCTTGTTGAAGCTACATGATTGTGAAGGAGCCAATCTTTCGTATTCAAATGCCATCAGCCTTTTCAAGAACCTGCCCAAAGGGTGGATAAGTTGGGGAAACTATTGTGACATGGTATGCATATATTTATTTCACATGGCACTTCCTAACTTAATATTTGATACATCAACTGCTATAATTCTCTCGTTGCAACAGGCTTTCAAAGAGACACATGATGAGATTTGGTTAGAGTATGCAGTGAGCTGTTTTCTTCAAGGCATTAAGTTTGGCATTCCTAATTCTAGAAGCCATCTAGCTCGTGTTTTATACCTTCTCAGCTTTGACACTCCCAATGAGCCTGTTGGAAAAGCCTTCGACAAGTACGTCGATCAAATACCTCATTGGGTCTGGCTTTCTTGGATTCCTCAATTATTACTCTCGTTGCAAAGGTCTGAAGCCCCACATTGCAAACTTGTTCTGCTGAAAGTTGCAACTGTATATCCACAGGTAAAATATTTCATCTCTTTCTCTTCTTTCATTTGGTATCAGATGGATTAAAACTAGTTTTGCATTTAGGCATTGTATTACTGGCTGCGCACCTATCTGCTCGAGCGGCGCGATGTCGCAAATAAATCCGAATTCGGTAGAATGGCAATGGCTCAGCAACGGATGCAGCAAAACATGGCGGGGGCCTCTGGTTCTACTGGCCTGGCTGATGGGAATACCAGACAGGGCGGAGGTTCTTCAGCCTCTGACAATCAGCTCCATCAAGGAAGTCAGTCGGTGGGTGCTGTTGGGTCCCATGACGGAGGTAGCTCTCAGGGTCAAGAGCCTGAACGGTCCACAGTTGCTGATGGCAGTGTGCTTGGCGGGAACGAACAACAGTTGCAGCAGAATCCTTCTTCTGTTAGCGATGGTGGTCAGAACGCTATAAGGCGTAATTATGCTATGGGTTTGGTTGCTTCTGCCGCCAGTGCTTTTGATGCTGCCAAAGATATAATGGAGGCACTTAGAAGCAAACACACTAACTTGGCTAGTGAACTCGAGGTATGTAATCTGCTCATAAGTTGCTTTGCTTCTTGTTATCAAACAAAATCGACTTTTGGTGAATTGATGCGTATTCTTTTGCAGTAAAACGGAAGTATTTTTCAATTGAATTTGCCAACTTGATACTAACGGAGTTCCCCATTTTGGCAGAGTTTGCTGACGGAGATAGGTTCGAGGTTTGTGACCCTGCCGGAAGAGCGGCTGTTGGCGGTGGTTAATGCTCTGCTCCACCGATGTTACAAGTATCCTACTGCCACGACGGCAGAGGTTCCCCAGTCTCTCAAGAAGGAGCTTTCCGGTGTCTGCAGGGCCTGTTTTTCAGCAGATGCTGTTAACAAACATGTTGAGTTTGTCAGAGAGTATAAACAGGATTTTGAACGTGATCTTGATCCGGAGAGCACTGCTACTTTCCCAGCTACCCTATCTGATCTGACTGAAAGACTTAAGCACTGGAAAAACATTCTTCAGAGCAATGTTGAGGACCGGTTCCCAGCTGTATTGAAACTCGAGGAAGAAAGCAGGGTATTGCGTGATTTCCATGTCGTTGAGGTGGAGGTTCCGGGACAGTACTTCACTGATCAAGTAAGTTAACATTTGACCTGAATATGTGTGTGTGTGTGTGCATATATGTGTCTATATATGTATGCCTATGTTATATGTGTGTATACACCAGCATTCTATATCTATAATTAACAATTTCTTTCTACAGGAAGTTGCACCTGATCATACCGTGAAGCTAGACAGGGTAGGGGCTGATATTCCAATCGTGCGTAGGCATGGAAGCAGTTTCCGTCGTTTGACTCTGATAGGCTCCGATGGTTCCCAGCGTCATTTTATTGTCCAGACATCTTTGACCCCTAATGCCAGGAGCGATGAAAGAATATTACAGCTTTTCCGTGTGATGAATCGGATGTTTGATAAACACAAGGAATCAAGACGCCGCCACATAAACATTCATACACCAATCATCATCCCTGTTTGGTCTCAGGTATGAGATGTGTGAAAGATATGTTGCTTTCTTTAGTGCTGTTCCTTAACGTTGTTTATGTTTCTCTTTCTTCTACACACACACATATATAGAGAAAGGTTCAAATGAAAAATATAACTTTTTAAGAAAACATGAGGAGCAATCTCAGTCACT
>LUCG01132713.1:0-18768 GCA_001633085.1 Carthamus tinctorius
TATATATATATATGTGTGTGTGTGTGTGTGTGTGTGGTTGTGAAAGTATAACTGTGTAAGGGTTGTAGATGGTTTTGCATACTACTATAAACAGGCTCATGATTCTATCTTGTTCATAGAACGTAATTTCTAACCATAAATATGTAGAGTAACAGAACAATAAAACTGGTCTACACAAAAGAAGGTATTAAACTAAAAAGTGTGTACACATACCCTAACAAGGATCTGCAACCCAATCACTGCTCTTTTCCTGATATTCTCATTACGAAAAACAGCGAGCCTAAGAAGATGGAAAGCAATCTGTTTTAAGAAACGATCGTTTTCTCTTGCCATTAGTGTTGCCCCATGAAGCTGAAATACACTGTTGAAAACTGGGAACAGTGCTTTCCAGAATGCAAGTGCTTGACTGCGTGAGAAGATACTCGTAAATATGGAGGTCATGCAATCCAACTTTCCATAATCAGTTGCAATACCATGTGATGCAGCAGATCTGGAGAACTTCTCCGTTATTTCCAAGATTTGAAGACTAATAGCAGCACTAAGGTTTTCTTCCCAAAGTTCCTGAAGCAAAGTGACAATTATTATCTAAAAGGAAACATAAAATTCATAAAAAGCAGTAGAGCAAATTGTCATTTAGAATTCGACCATCAAGAAGTGAATATTTTTTAGTACCACATGTAGTTCATTATACATACAAGTTTTTGCCTCAAAACTGGATGCAGAGATTCCCTCAGTGCTTGCGTTGAAGCTCCGATTCTGGAAGATTGTGCCTGAGCAAGAGCTTCTCTTAACGAAAATGGCTGGCTAGGGGAGCTTAGCTGGGAGTTCACTCTCTGCCATAAATATCCATTCTCAGATCCACCCTGTGGCTACATTTGACAATAACAACTGAGATGCAATACCAATATATATTTTGACTGCATGCAACTTGCCTTTTAGGATTAAAGTTCATTCCATTACAACTTGAAGGAAAACTATATAATTACATACCCGAACCTCTTGGCGTGACGCCTCAGATAGATATTGATTAATGGCAGGAGAAAGCCTATCAGAGTACTTTGGAGACATAGGGGCATCAGCAACTGGACTCCGAGAACTGCCGCCTATAAGCAAGCTATCAACACTTTTTCTGTGCTGCATTTGGGTAATAAATGTAATTGGCAGTAAGACTCGGCATAAAATCTCACCTACCACAAATGTTAATCCAATAATGTAAAGACTACACCCCCCCCCCCAANACTTATCAAATTAAAATTGATATAAAAGTTGTTTTTGTTGTAGGGAATAAACTTATAACTGAAACATTGTACAATATTTGGCAAAAAACAGTCTAGTCAAAACCTAGCTATCAAATTTTCATTTGAATTGGAACCTTTTCTGTTTACATTACTATGATGTGAAAATTAGACTTTACAATGAATCACAAAAGTTGAAATATTATTTTCAAGTAGAAAGCAGTTTCTCACCATCTACTTCGATCACATAGAACAAGCATCCATCAGATCAGAACACATATACGTAAGAAGAAAATTATTTGGTATTGTTATCACAATCAGCATATGGATGTTCCTTAGAAAATTATTTGGTATTGTCATCACAATCAGCATATGGATGTTCCTTCTATGCGTAACTGTGATGACAAAGTTATCCAGTTTCCTGGAAGAATAAAACAGAATTCTCTTGACACAATTGGTAACAAGCTAGCATGTAACCGTATACCATATAACAACATATGCATATGTTTTAGACCAGGACCTCCAATAGGTAAAATAAAAACTGATGAATGATTTAGCAGAAGATGGATATGGTTAACAACCTCAAAAAGAACTAGGCATTCCTCAAGCAGTTTGAAAAATAGTCTTGTTCGAGCAATATTCTGCTGCCAAGCCTTCACAAGCGATGCGTCATCCAAATTACGTAATATTTGCAAAACTACAATCAACACCTCACGCTTTTCAACAGTATTCAGGTTATAAAATACAGGCATTTCATCCAGTATCTGCAGAAGAGTGATTATAGAACTATTAAATAAGAGATCGTAATAATACAGGATTCATAACCAAATATAACTATTTAGTATCTCAAATATTTCAAGAAAGAAAAAGTGGAAGAGAAAAAACAAACACCAGCAATAAGACAACAATAGCTCAAAATAAGATCAAGTCAAACAGACAATGTGAGGCGCCCACATTAAGGAATACTAACATCAAGCGGTTGCTTTTCTCATTCGGTGCCTCTCACCTTATGTTATTCCTCTTTCCTTTTCTTTGGTTTTAATATTGGTTCTTCTTTCAAGTATAAATCAAATCACCAATGCTATATAACTTTTTTAAAAAAGGCACAACTGATTCCAAATATATGTTACAAAATATTCAAGCTCAAGAAGGATATATCAGCTCCCCACATCACCATCAAACACACAAAAACATACACATAAATGCTTATCATAACAATTAGTGCAACAACATATCTATCCTCCATTTTTTAGAGAAAACTTCAAAAAGGATGAGCTTTTCTCTCTCTGATATCTTATTTCTTTCAGGAGTAGTCCATTACTAAGCTAAGGGTCTGTTTGGTTTGCAGGAATGGAATGGATTTGGGGGATTTGGATTTCAATCCAGTGCAATCCCGTGTTTGGTTTACAGGATTGTCCTGATTCGAAATCCTAGGATTCAACTGAAATCCCACAAACATAGGATTTTTGAAATCCGACAGAATTATAGTTCTATAAATATGCAAAAAGCAAAAAGAACTAGAATATCTTAATCACCTGTCCCACAAGTGGAAAGTATAGCTGGGCAATATATAATTTATCCTCAGGCTTCTGGTAGCGAGAATCAAAATCATGCTTGCATAAGAGGACAACCAAAATCCTTGCAGCCTAGAAAGAGCAAAAACAATTAGCAATTAAAGACAACTTCTGTCTTGATAAGAAAATATCCATCCACAAAATAGAATATTGTTACACTCACTTTGGCCCGCTGAGATAAATCATCGTGATCCCAAGTAAGGAAAAGTTCTTGAATTAAGACAGATGAAAGGTAGTTTCTGTGATAAAAAGCATGCCACATTAAATACTCAAATGCAGCTTCATGAGTGACACAGAGCTATAAGTGAACTGGTAGGAACACATATACAAAAGAAAACCCTAACAGACAACTCCCAAGAGGAAGAGTGAACCGCAATTATGTCATGTCAAACTGATAAAATGGCAAGGAATGGCTCATAGTCCAAAAAGCACCAAACACATCAAACCTACCACAAAGTCAAGAGTAGGCCTTTTCGAATTTATTCAACTGTTCAAATAATTATACAAAATAAATCAACAAAACAATATGACAGCCAACAACCATCTCCAATCAAACCTTTTAGAAGCTTATTTATAGGTTGCAAGATTAATTGGTTGTTTTTATTCACAAAAATGGTTTTGATATACATATGGTTTTGATTTAAATTAAGATATACAGATGGTTTTGCTTTTCAATGTGATGCAGCAGATATAGCCACAAGTAGATTTCTCAACATAACCAAAATCTATCCCCAAAATATAAAAGATACTAATCCTAAGAAACAACTTGTTGCACATGATGGTACATTCTGATTCTAGTGCATAAGGGTAAACATTTCTGTCACATAGAACGTGAGGAATATTCAATCATGCCCGAATCAAAGATCTTCCCCTTTAGGATAATCAAAGCATGAGTTGCTGAATTTTATCTATTGCTAAGAGGAGTAATGGCATTCGAACATAATATACCTATCAGAAGGATCTCGCCCAGGCATTTCAACAAATAGATCATGATCACAGATAATTTGTAGAAAGGTAAGCTTGCAATCATGCAGCACGGATTGGCATACCCCAGAGAACTTATCCAGGTACAAGGACACCTGCAATCAGAAGTATCAACATATATTAAGAGCAAGGGAAACACAAGCAACTTTAGATTAATTGGTTGGCAGCTTTATGATATAGAACATATTCTTAAAGGTTTAAACTATGCCTAATTAAGATTTCAAGTTAAATACACCTAAAGGCAACTTAATACACATAAATCATTCTCAACCTGCTTAATTTCGTTTTGTTTCCCATATGATACCAAGGCGTACCGACAAGATATAAATATAATGTCATGAACACGTATCTCATAGTATAGTAAAGAAAGATGTACCAAGGGGCAGTGTGATGAGTAGTTACCAATTCAAAAACTTGCCGAGGTTCAATGGTTGACAAAAGATCGTAACAAAAGAAAGCCAAACTGCTGTTTAAACGTTTTGCCAAACTTAACCCCCTCTTACAACGCTCATGCACCTCTGTCAGAAGGCAATCATATAATTGCATGATGCATCTAAACACACCTTCTTTCAATTGCATTGGTGGGATATCTTCACCTGTCATGCAAAAGAAAACAGTTTGCTTAATGCATGAGAAGGAAAAAACATCAATGAGATTGGACATCAACTGATTATATAGCCAATATTCATAATGGTTTTAGATTACTTCAGTGTTCCAGCCAAACAAAATATTCAAGAACATGACTGAAATTAGGTCCATAATGTCTGAAACTCAAACGGAATTAGACTTCATTTTAGTGTCTGTTGTAGAAATGCAGTCCATTCTTTAAAATGAGAGGCACTACTGAATAGTTCATTGTCAATAGCAGAAATCTAACTCTTTCATGCATCAACCAAAAAGGCAATGAAACTTCTGATAATGGAGGTTGTTAGAGTGGAGAACCAATTAGATAATAGACTTTGTTGGCCCATGTTATATACATAATTACATATATAATCAGAGTTCCCCTGCAGTATCATATTATCATGTTTTCCTTCAACATTAGGAACCAGGGCTTAGATATTAATAGCCAAACTCTAGCACTTATTAAAGCCAGTTGCCTCCACCATTTGCAGAGTGACATCCGGCTGCATAGTGGGCATCAATTGAGTCTGCCATATTTTCTGTTTAAGTGTTCCATCTGTGTCACCACTGCTGAATTTGTTGGTGCAGTGGTGCTGGACCTTGACTGCCTACACTACTATCTACCTCCACCACCAGTACAACCTGCAGCCTTATTGCTGTCTGAATCCGCTCCAGATCTTGCGCCCAATGACAAATCTGTAACCACCTTGATATTGTTCTCAAAGCTTATCCTTGTTCTGTCGCAATCAGAGAGACCTGAAGATCAGCCACCAAAGCAGGTGCAATGGTCAGTGACCAACCACTCAATGACCTGCAACCTGTGCCCACTACAGAACAACCTTAAGAACTCCACCTTCACCTTCTGCTCCATCAATTCGCCTGTTGTCAGCAACATCTCACCGATGTGTTTACCTGTCCACGTCTGCTCGACAAGCACAGCAACTGCAACTCCTGCTTGATGCAAATCACATCTAGCTATCGATTCAACTAGATAGTCTATCATACAAACTTGTTGAATTCAAGTTTCATTATACGAGATTCCCATCTCGAACAAGGCTTTATTCTTTGACCTTCAAATGGGCCAATGACTGTCGTTTGAGACCTCAATCACCTTGTCTATACCTAATCAGAGGATGTAACTCATCTGCCCACTATCGTACCTCCTAACCCGTTACAGGAAGTCCAGGAGTTGATTTCACTTCCCGATAACTTCAGGGGTCATCCGCTGTAATAGTTTATCTAAACAAACAGCTGTTGGGTGTGTTGTCTGATCTGCACCAACAGGTATCCAACTACACCAAATTTAAATCAGCTCCAGGCGACAGGAGCTCCAGGCATCCAGAGAAGAAAGAACCATCCAGAAAAGTAAGCAGGACAATCCATGCGGTCACAAGCAGGAAATGTGGGGATAAAGACCTGCTTGTTTCAGTAATGTGCCGCCTTCATTTTTTTACTGTTGGTTTCCCTTGGTGTGTATTTTACTTTTCTTTCTGGGGACTGTATCTTGGTTCTATGTCTGTCCATTTTGGGTATATTTCCTGTTCCAAACTTCCTTGCCTTTCAAGCTGGCAGTGATTGATAACGTTCTCTCCTCAGATCATCCCATTGCCCATCCTTCTTTAAGATTTATATACAAAAGGTAATTTCAAATAAAGGGCCATGATTCAGAGCAAATATATAAGTTTGAAATGAACCAAAAACGTTTATCAAAAGTCCCTTGACAATGTGAAGTAAAAGCAAAGAACTCGAATAACTATTACATAGGAGATACCTAGAGGCAGATTATGATACAACAGACGAGTTTGCTCTAGTGCCATCGACTTGACGATCAATTCAAGGAAAAACCAAGCCATTGAGAGTACATCATCATATACTGGTCCAACCCGGTAGCCTTTGGCCTATAATGTACATTCAGTGACCTATGTTAGTGGAGTAAGCATATGAAAGCAAGTCGCAAGTAAAACATTGGCCTTAAGAAGCATGTGATAGAAATCGATAAGAGCATAACATTCTCTATGGAATCCTTCGTTGAAGGCTATTTTTCCATGATTGCAGACAAAAGACGGCATAAACAAACTGGCAATCAACTACCATTGCAAAAGAGAATAGGAGAGAGAAATGAATGAAAAATTAAATAAAGAAAAAGAAAAAACAAGAATACTCACATACTAATTCTATACACAATTGCTCAAGTCAGTTATAAAGTCAGAAAGGAACATGAAAAAGGCAAGAAATGATTACATATGTAACAGTGATTAGATCACATATGTATTGTAAGTCAAGCAACAAGTATTTAAGAAAAAGATTAAAAATAAGAGATTTAGATGTTAGTTTCTTCGTGCTGTTAAATAAAGTGACATGCAAGAGACATTTACCTTACTGCGAGCCAAACTTCCCCACACTGTCGACAAACCAGGATATACTGGAGTTTGTCGACCACCAAAATCATCAAAAGCATAGTCCACATAGTTGACCAGAAATATATTTCTTTCAGCTTCATCGACCGACTCTTGCTGTACACTACAGAAAACAACTACGTTACTGCAAAATGGTGGAAGCTGGACAAAGTGATTCCATAGAATAGAATGTGGACCTGAACTAATTACAATAGTGAAAACTGAAAACAACTCTTTCCTAAGTATTTATACAATGCTTTGCCACCAGAACTTAACAACCTTTTTGTTTGTTTTAATCAAATCGAAATGAATATCCAAGGATAGAGAAAATTTAAGCACCAGTTTGCAGAACACTGAAAGTATGAATCGCCAAAGAAAAAACGATTCCTACTTCAAATGAATAATTAGTAGGCAGCATGTTAAACAAAAAGTTATCCCAATCGTGTGAAAATCTTAGAAGCGCATACCGCGTCAAAATATTAACCATAGCTCTGAAAGCAGCAACCTATGAAAGGCAAATACTAGGTCAGAAATTGGTGATAAACTAGTAGACAAGAGAAAAAAATTTGTGTACAACTATTGGGAAAAGTAAACTGGTTAACCTGGAGAGTTTCTCCACCGTTGCCAATGAGATGGAGAAGCATATTCAATATTGGGTGAAGAAACTGCAGCAGGGCAGTTGAATCAACATTTTTCAAGCTGTTGATTGCCTGAAAAGGTGTTCAATGCACTTTAGATTGCTATTAATTCACTTGAGCACTACAACATAAATATCTTGTACATATCTTGTGATCTTATCCATATGTACGAATAAGAACTAATGCATAAGCTTATCCACAGATTTTCATGATTCCCACCTTCTCTCATCATCTCACTCCAGAACCAAGAGACTGGACTAAAGCTTGAGTAGATCCATAAGCTCTAAGACACCCCCTATACTCATGAGGCCTTTTATTTGGAAACACTCGTGGCAGCCTCAATATTACAATGCATCCCCAAAGAGATAGAAGGAATCTCATTACTCTTTAACTAATTGTCAAACCAAGTCAAAACTATATATGGCATCAATTGAGAAAATGATAATAGCTAACTTGATGTCCATAATTTCCAAAATTTACATGAGAATAAAAGTTATGATTTATGGTAAGTCAGGCTGCATATTGAACATAAATTCATTAAGAGAAGCTCCAAGCTCAAGGGGGTATAAAATTTCTGGCCACGTAACACAAAGCAGACCAAGGTTGTAGTCACAGATCACCATTTTGGAAGCATTTCATCTGTATTTATTTTTACATTTGAACCCTATTTCAAGTTTTATTGAGATCATCTTCATTGACGTCATTCATAACATATGATTCTGTAATTACAAGTTAACTATACCATTTTAAGCATGTTGATAATAAGATAACAATTAATCAGATAGCTTACATGCTTCTGTTTAGATCATAAAACTGGTAATATTCGTAAAAAGGTATTTTTCCTTGGCCATATTATGACAAGTATCTATACATATATATCTGACTAATATATACCCCTTGTATACACAGAAGAAAGTACACTTGGCCCTTCCACGAGCGGCATTCCCTACTGACGCCAAAAGGAAAAGGTTTATGATTCCATGATGGAATTATATTTATACCCCATAGCAGTCAGTAGCAACAGCACAAATAAATAGTTGAGAATTATCTAAATATTAAAGAAGATGAGACAAGTAAATTCTCAGTATAACATGCAATAATTTCAAAATAAAAATATATACAGTACCTCAAGAAGTTCAGAACCCCAAGGAGGGCTTGTACGAAGAGTGTGTCTGTCATATTCAAGGAAAAAATCTCTGATACGCTCACTAACAGGGTACAAGGATGAACAAAGTCGTAACCGTAATCGAAAGACACTTTTCCCGTCTTCCAGGTAATCCAGCCTCTCCTATAATATAATGATAATAATAATAGAAAAACGTAAGTTCCTATACAACACTGTTATAATCAAGCATGAAGCATTTCCTGTTTAAAAGAACCCTGGTAACCGATTTAAGAAGTAAATAGAAAAAGGATGAAGAAATAATAGGAAGATGAGAAATGCAGCAAGCTGTTTCCTCTATAAAAGATGGCAACTACCAATTATAAGATATTGTGCCAGTTGATTAAGAGAAACCAGGCACATTCATGTTAGAGGGCAAAACTGGAAGTTTACGAATGATTCAATAGAAGTATAGGAGATATACAAGAAGGTTAAACAGTTACAGAAGATGGATTATATTAGATTTTTGTTGCTGGTAAACGCATAGTGTTAGCTTATTTCAATGTCTTAGTGCTCGCTTAAATAAGAGAAAAGTATATTGAAATATATCGAAGGGTTAAACAAAGACAGAAGGTGGAAATATATTAGACGAGCCTTTATTCTCATATATACAAGTAGATGGTTATTGTTGGTACTAGGCTTAGTGTTAACTTATCAATGTCTTGGTCTCGGCCCATACATTTATCAAATCATATCAATCTAATTTTTATTCCAAATCCTGCTGGGTTTGGATGATCTTGGTCTGTTGGTTTTGTTTCTGGCTGGTTTAATTGAATCCTCTTCCTTTATAGGCTGGTTGAGAAGGAGCCAACTTAGCCTGCCCTATCAGTGAAAAGGATACAGATTGTTACCAAGTGGACCAGTCAATCCACTTGCTAACTTTTTATAGCTAAAGCAATCAAATCACCTTTTAAGACTTCTGCTTAAGCAGTAATTAAACATAAGGAGAGTGGAATAGGTCATTTCCTACTTATCTGACCGCTGGTGCATTTCACTCAGTTCAGGAATATGACAAATAGCCAATTTTGGTCCCAATAAATTGTAAAAAAATTTGTACTCGGACAACGAAAGCTTATGGACTGTTTTGCAATTTCAGGAAGCTTGAAGAATGCGGTTGTTGTTCAAATTGTAAAGGCAGTTCCTCGAAGCCAAGGAGCTATCTGTCACATACATACATACATACATACATATATATATATATATAATATATGGTTCAGGATTTTGGTCATAACGTAAAAGTCCAGAATTTTGGGCCCTTAAGTTAATCTTCAGAAGAGATTTTATGAGAACATAATATTTGTTCTGTCTTTGGCTTTGGCTTTGGTTTGTTTCAGCTTCCCCTTGTTCCTCTTAATTGTGTCCCTATTTGTTTCACATTTGCTGCTAATGCAGACAGTCAATACCTGATTGCCACCCCGGAGTTCTTCGCATCTGAATATGAGAAGAGAATAAGCTTGTTCAAGTATGGAATGTTGGGTTAATTTTGACTTTTGAGTGGGTTCATGATTAATAGCTATGCTCCAACTCAAGGCTTGTTAGTATCAGCTTAGTGTTAGTTTATGTCATTATCCCAGTGACGTCTATCAGCACACCATTGTACAAAATAGTACATACAAGGGTAGCCTACCTTGCCACTATCTTGAAGATAGTGTGGAACCAGCTCTTTCATGATTGGTACAGAGATGTCTGATCTTAACCTACATAAAAAGGTAATAAGAGCAAGTTGGCTTAAAGTGTTAAAAATAATAGGATTAGAAATTATGCGAGTATTATAACATAACAGGAAAAACTGTATAGACATAAAAACACTGTTTAAAGCCACACTTGATTAAAGCCGCATGCCTGACACTATTATTTAACCATTTGGATAAAGGTAATCGGTGCTTGAAAAACCATGCATAACACTGGTACTTTTCTGTATCATTGAAGCAATATCAACATGGAGAACGATACCACTTTCCAACTGTCTGTAGCAAAGATGTTTATTGTTGGTAGTTCTTCGTAGCTTGTTAGGTTACTTGTGCTGCACAATTTAATGGACGTAGCACTCCTTATCCACAGCAATCACAAACTCAAAACAGTGTAAAGGATGAGATGAACATGATAACTTTTTGTAAGAATCACATCCCCAAAACATAGGTGTAACGTAGGAGTTGCTACTCACAATGTAGATCTTTGCATTCAACAATTTAATAGTTATATGCACGAGATGATTCATGTAATGTACAATCCAAGTTTACAGAATTTGTAGGGTTATTTTGTTAGGAAAAGGCATACAATATTTGATCACTTCTTGTAGACTTACTGGCACGAAAGCAGTTGTTATTTGAGAGACAGAAAATTATCCTTTGCATTATCACTAGACAGAGTTCTGACTACATGAGCAAATTCATTTTTAACATAATATCAAATAAAAATTTCATCAAATCACTTCACATGTAAATTATAGAACTCGCGAGTCACTAATGTTAAAGTTAAATCTTTTAAATCCTAAACAGACTTAATCTTAACGGGTGCTCACTTTCAATCCCACTTGTATATCATTCAAGAAAATTGGCCCCTTCCTGACAATCAAAACAAGTCACTGGCTAGGAATTCTTTTTATCAAGTATTTCATTGCATATGCAAAGGGGCACAACTCCTACCTATGAGCTTCATTTACAAAGGAGTAAATACAAGTGAAGATAGAAAAGTAAAGATACTAAATATTATGTGCATTAGATACCTAACAAGTTGCTATTAAGTGAAAATCCCAAAAGCAACGCATTATATGTCAAGACTTACTGAGCATGTGTTGATAATGGAAGAGCTGCATATCCAATAATTACCTGCCAAGGTAAATAGACGGGGTAGCAAATCAAAAAAGCTGATGAGCAAATCCCATGGAAAAAAAGGAAGAACAAAGCCAACTTACATGTCACTCCATTAGCCATATTTAACATCGAAAATACTAGACAAAGATTACCACCACACTGTAAATACAAAGATAATAGAACTTACTGGCTTTGGAGCCTCCAACTTTGTCTGAAGGTCAACATGGAAGAAAGTGAACAAAAGGTGGTGTTGTGGGGTCCACATAGAAGGAAGTGAAACTTTAATTTCATCATGGTAGCAAGCCACCCTATTTCCAGGAGCGACTTGTGTGTGAGCCCATTTATGTAGGGATGTACCCGGCTCCCTTGAATACATTGCCTGTTCAAATTAAACAAGATTTCAGTTTTCTCCGAAAGGGATTTATATGAAGCGTATTTGTAGTTTGTACAGTATCCTACAAATATCACCAACCTCTAGTGGCTGTTTTCGAATATCAGCATCGTCCTTTCTGAGTTCAATTCGTATAAACAAATTCCTTTTCCGACTTAAACTAACAGTCAATGGGTAGACATAAAGACAATGAAAAAGCTGTAAGAAAGGCTCGTTTCTAACTGTTGTGCGGAAGTCAAAAGCTTGAACCTGTAAACAGAATACAAATCAATTATGAACTTATACAGAAATAAGAAGTTCATAACACAAGACAGACCAGTTTCCATTACAACAATAGATGAATAGAATAAACTAATAATGCAACATTAACAATAAACATCTGCACGTGATGAACTGCTAGTTACTCCTATAAAGTGACAGGTAAAAAATAAACATAGGGAAGCAGAAGAGTAAACTGCATCCTGTTCACACACAAAACAATATCAAACTTACATCATTAGTGGCCACATCTGCATGCCCTGTTGCAACTGATCCATTTGAGGGTTGTTCTTTACCCTCACTGAACTTTGAATAACCACTCTGATGTCTATTTGAATGAATGCTACGCCACTCACTGACCGTGGAGTCAGCTAGTCGATCCCCATGGTCCATTTCATTGGTTACACTGCCACTATCTGAAGCATTGTCATATTCAGTATTAGCAGCTTGAATCTTTTCTATTTCCAACCGTAAGACACCTTTCACAGGCTTATGCACCTTCCGTTTGGGATCCTGAAAAATAATCAGTTGGGAAGATGTAACTTCATAAGCCAATTAGTTCTAAAACCAAATTCTTTCATATCCCTGAATCTCCCCATTGCCAAAACCAGCCAGACATATAAAACAAAAACATCAATCAAAATGATAGGTTTACAAGCCAAAATGTGTTCCGGCATTTGCAGACACCTTGAAATTACCGCTTCTCAGTCACTAATCACTAGCCAAAAGGATGTGAAACTAGATAAAGGATATGATTAATTTCCAGTCTTACAACCACACATAGTCTTCTGTTATTTTGTAAGCTTTCTAATCCTTTTGCAACAAAAAGGAAACAGCCTATAGTCCCTGTAAAACATTCATCGACTGTTTTGTTGATGAAAACCAAGTTCATGCAGCACTGCAAACCTTTACTACTTCATTATCTGCATCCAACAAACCATCCATAGGCCCTCGGTAAGATTATGCCTATGTTGCCAGTCGGACAGCAGCACTCATACTCCACATTTACACTCAAAGTCAAACCAATACATGAAGTGTAGTTCTTGAACCTCTGAGGTTCTCACTTCATTACTTACAAGTCACTGTATCAAGTGGTTATTCAATACCTAATGTGAAATTATGCTTACACACTAATGAAAGGGGATTCACAATTTATAATTAATCAAAAACATAGATATGCAGATAAACACGGAGTACAAAACTATTGAAATAAAATATGTTAGTTTACCTGGAGAGAATCCTCGGTATAGCTCTCCTTAACTTTATTTAGGTTTGACACTTCTACAAGAACAGAATTTCCACTCGAGTAACCCAGTTGTCCATCCAATGTGACCTTTGTAATAGGCTCAGAGACACCCTCCTGCAAATTCACTCCAGATAGACTGTGTGCAAGTGGACTGCTGGGGGAAGCAGATCCACCAGAAGCTGAACCAATGTTGCTATCGAACAGCGGAATAATTGCCCAAGAAAAGGACTCTCTATAAGGCATCATCCGAGACCAAACTTGTAGTTTCTGCTTTTCTCTCTCAGTAAGGTGGACCTATTTCATTACCACAAGCAGAAAGTGACAAAATGTAATTTGTAGTTAGAAGATAAATAGAATGAGACAAAAAGCAAGTAAAGGATACTAAATTTAGTTCTAACAGAACTGAAGGAAAGGAGCATAAGATACCAATGTGAAGTTACCAACATTGGGAACCTCATATATGATAATATCAATAACCATTTAAATACATCAATGTAATGATACCTAACAATGATCTAGAAGAAGAAAATAATCTTTAAAAAGTAGATAAATCATGTAGTAAATGACATGCAATTATATTCAGATGTTTGTCAATCATGTACAAGGCTATTAATGTTCTTGATACATACTGGTTCCTTGCGCGAATAAACAGATGGGGTCACTCCGCCTTCTTCGGTAGCACACTTCTCTAACTGTATCAGCAGGCAAATTGATGATGATGGAGTGTCTAAATAAAAAAGTCCACGGGGTTCAGAAGAACTGCTGGCCTGCTAAGGTAGAAAAAGAAGAGCAAAATTTTCAGTTCTTCATAGGATTGTCATTATACGCATAATTGAACTTAAACTTGGATCACAACTGGATACAATCAACATAACAAAGCAGAGCCAAACAAAATGGAAATTTTATTGGTGCTTACATCCTGCATTTCAGATGGCAGAACACGAAAAATGAAGTCCTCGGACAGCTTTTCTCTTCTCTCTTTATTATACAATGATATAGTACCATAAAACGGCTCTAACAAGAGAAATTCGCTTATTAGATTTAAACACCCAAAACAATAATGTCATAAAAAAGTAGGTATTAGAAGAATTGCTCATGAATTTGATGGTCTCAATCTCACCAACTAATCCTGCTTGAAATGACAGAGAAAGAACTTTTACAGATATCTTCAACCCACTGCAGACAAGAGAAACATATTAGAAAATTACAAGTGCTTAGGGGGATAGATAAAAACACAAATTGGAGGCATGTTTCTAAACTTTTAGAAGTTTCTAAACCTCGGAGACTGGGGTATATTAGATTCTGGAATTCTTTGTCCAAATATCATTGACCTCTCATTTTCCCAGTCAAATACAGGTTCATAAGCAGGCAGGGGGGATTCACCGTAGTGCTGCATAAGATATAAAATTGCCACAAAGTGTCATTTTAAATCCAGATGAGAGTCAGAGATACTAGAGACATGATAAGCTCATACACATTGCAATCGAACAGAAAAATATGCAGGCAAAGGCATTTTAAATACGCATCAATAGCAAAGCTATCCAGCATATGCATGTGAATATGAGCGAAGATTCGGAGAAAATAACCTCTGTAAGCTGTCTACCGGAGGTACTGGGTACATCATCATCAGTATTGTCTTCAATCTTCTCTTGCCTAGCATTGGCAAGATGCATTTCTGCAGAGCTCATAAGGAAGCATCACATACAAAAGGTTGTTAGCAAATATCTGTGTTAGCAAGAAAAAACATATGCCAAGAATAACAGTGCATTGACACTAATTGGCACAAGTTTTTTGGGAGTTCCTCAATATATTCATCATAGTTTTTTGTTGGTCTAATACAAACACAATTTCAAACTTTAAAAGTAAAGTTTTTGTATAAACAGTATATTCACAAAAAAGAATCATGAGTGGACGAAAAAGCCGACTAACTTGAGCACAAAAAATTCTGTTAGTATCAGATGAACATGGTATAGGTTATCTCCTTCACACCCATAGATTTTTGCATATGTTATTACGTACCTGTTTCAATATCAGTATCAGGTCCTTCAAATATCTGGTTCTGAAAGGATACATTGCCAACACTTTCATAGTGCCCATACTTGTTTTCATCCTTTATCCAGTCAGTTTTGTAGCACTGAACAAGTTCATTTAGATGAGGCCACTGCTCCAAATTTTCATCAAGCTGCCAATAAGCATATGTTCCGTGAGCAATATAGTTTCTGAATGTCCATGAATAACCAGTTCATACAATTTCCTCTTTCGAAGAACAGGTTGTGTATGGCTTAGTAACAAATGTTGATTGATAAATCTCAAACTAGACACACAAGCCACTGTAACATCCTTTAGCATTAATAAGTAACATAACATTGATAGTCGCAACATACCAGTGAGTCGACATTCAGATTCGCAGCAACTGGCTGGCGTGGCTTTCTTCTAAAACAATGCCCATTAGATGACATGTTCTCTTAGCCTGAAATCAAGGTTCATGCACGAGATTGTAAACTTCAATCATGATAACATACACCCAAAAACATTGACAAGCTTATTCTTTTGTGATGATTTTTTCACTCAAATAGACCAAAATGTTTGTGAGCCTTGGGAGGAAACCAAGCCACATTTACAAACTCTGTGCGGTTGATGTACAACATGATAGAAAAGAGTAACATTGTTGGTGAGAAAAACAAAGAATGGTGAAAGGAGAGATAGAGAGACAACACTAACCCCTGCACAGGGCCAACCATGAGAACAAAGCTTACAGATGTAACCAAACCATAAATTACTCCATATAGCAGTATTATGAGGGATTACAAAATACATGATGTCGTAGAATGTTATTGAACCCATAACCTACCAAAAACAGAACCGCAGCCTCACTTTATTCTACCAATGAACCAACATTAAACAAAAAAATCGACATATTCTCCTATAATACATAGCGTCCTGGAAAAAGTGCGCAGAAGTATTTAATAGCAGTATAATGAGGGATTACATAAATATATAATGTCGTAGAATATTCTCGAAGCCATAACCTACCAAACCAAGAACCATGGACTCACTTAACTTAACTTAATAACTCAATATTAAATAAAAGAAGGGATATTTTTCCTATAATATAGTTTCCTGGAAAAATAAGTCTTTGAAGTATTCCATTAATGTGGTTGCCTTCGCTGTCATGGGTAAGCAGTTTCGGAACAACATGATAATTGTAATCATATTTACTGCATTCCGCCTTCAACATTCACGTATTGGGGTAAGTAGCTAGAAACAAAGCCATGTCAAATTAGGTGCATACGAGTTAACATCCTTACTATGATCCTCATATTATGTACACCATCAGAAACAAGTTCCAAATCCCAACGAATGTAGCAACTCACAGTTACACACAAGTCCCCATGATCAAACACTTATGAAACAACCATGCACTTCCACATATCATAACACTTCATCCCCAACAAAACCCTAAAACGCATGAACCCTAATCGCAACTCAATGCAGCTACCTAATCATCAAATATAGTTCAAGAACATCACGAAAAAGGCCAACAAATCATCACATCACATAACGAAAAAAAAAACCCAACAAATCATCACACAGCTCCAGTCACATGCATTCAATACGGCGGATTCACAGTAGAGTCAAAACACATTCATTCAAATTACAAGACTTTGTTTGACTACAACAAGCAGCAAAAACGAGACACGCAACATCGGTCAAATGAGGTCAAAACCCGGTTTCACACACCCAACATTCAAAACCCTGGGGCTTGAAGTTTGAACATGGGGGTGGATCTGATATCTGAATGGCATTAGTAAAAATGCAGCTGTATGCAGAGTCCAAGGGCACAGAAAAGAGTAAAGAAAGTTGAGATTACTGACCTCAGAAAAAGGCAAATGAGTCTGAATTGAAGTGAGGTTTTGAAGTTTTCAGATCTATGGAAGAAAAGGTTGGAAGCAGAAACCAGCAGTTGAAAGGCCAAAACCCATAAAAAGGAGGTAGATTAATGAAAGTAGCTGGAAAGTTGGGTACAGAGAGGGAGGGAGGGAGGATGCTTAAAGGTTCGTCATTCTTCCATAGTTGTCAATGGTGGCCGAAGTGGAGTTAGGTAATTTATGGGCATCTCTCTCTCCCTATCAAAATCTCTCAAATTTTGGAGATTTGACAGCCCAATGTGTATTCTTCACCCCCTCTTTCAATGTCATCAGACGTCGTCGTTTCACCAACATAACTTCTTTCTTTCATGCCCAGAGGAGTTTTCACTCTTAGGTGGCCTTTGGTTTACTGAAATGTTTTTGATGGAATTGGAATCTACTGATGGAATTGGAATCCAATTCCCTATTTTGTTTGATTGGCAGGAAATAGAATTGGAATCCGATTCCTTATGCTGTTTGGTTCGGAGACATATCAAATGAATTTGATTTTAATGATGTAAAATGACAGAATTACCTTTTTTTTGCTTTATTTTAGTTTGTTTTATAGGTTATATGTAAAAGTATATATTATAGAATCACTTTCATTTACAAACCTAGTTTAAAATACAAACTCTACAACCCAATCTAATACCATTGATTTTGAAAATAAAGGGTCAAGGTGAAATTGCCTTTATATATGGTAATATCCAACAATATCTTAATTAAAAGTTCAATAAAAAAATGTAAAAGGGCATATTAGACATTTTCATAATGAAATTAAATTAGGAATCTTTTATCATTATCTCGTATTTATCACGTCTGATAGGGATTGATATCAAAAACACCATAACATGTTGCCTTCTTGACGCTTCATGAGAAAATTATGATAAAACCCATGATGAAACTGTGAGGAATACCAAATTTCAACAGATCGAGAGATGAAAGGGGATGGTTAGAGATGAACCGAGATGAATGTGGATGAAGCGGGATGAAACGGGGAGGAACCTGGATGAAACGGAGATGAGCCGGAATGAAACAGAGATGAAAGAGGATGAAACGGAGATGAACGGGAATGAAACGGAGATGAACGGGGATGAATCGGAATGTGATACAGATTGATTTCGAGTTGTATCGGGTATTTTAAAGTATCTATGGAAACCACGAAAAAAAGGCCGAAAGAAGCTTGAAAACCAGCATCGAAAACACGGCCGAAGTCGGCTGAAGTTTCCTCGCGCCTCGAGCATGACGCTGGATCACGAGATCAGTCCCGAGTCGATAGCCTTTATCGATTTATTTAAATATTTTATTACTTAATAATTATCTTTAGTATTAGAACTATTATTTAGTTACCTTTTATTAATTTTCTTTATCAACAAGTTAGGATTAGTATTAGGTAAGATTTAGGGTTATTTAGTTTCCGTAATTATCTCCTAACTAGATTATAGATAGGTTGTTTGGGTTTTATTTGTAATCAGGTTTGAATTAATAAAAGTTCTTCTCCTTTGTGAGGTTTTTAGAGTTTATTCTCTTGTGTTTTTG
>LUCG01132754.1:0-16429 GCA_001633085.1 Carthamus tinctorius
AGGTTCTAGTGGCAAGCAGGCATAGATGTGAGGGATGAGCATCGGGGGTGCTTATGGGATCCGAACCTTTGTACCAACCTTTCTTTTAAGGTTTTTGTTAGCTCCAAATTTTTGGGGTGTTACAATATACCCCTCTTTGCCATATATATATATATATATATGCACAATTTAGAAAATTTTCCAAAAGTTTTCTCGGTTGGAGGGTTACAAATCCTTATATTTGGAAAATTGCTTCTGTTCAAGTAATAAATAGAAAAGTGGAGGAAAACAAAAAGTTGATAAAATATTACTTTATGTAATATACACTTTGTGTATTCCTTTTGTGATAGAAATACATACAATAGTCGATAATGTTTTCCTATTGAAATATGCAAAACAAAATACCTTCTTTAAGGAATGTGTAACAACCAAAACAAGTTGAAATGTATATATATATACACACACACATGCATGTTTTCTGTTTTGGAATGAAGTTCTTCCTCCAAAACTTCTCCTTTTCCTTAAATGTTCATAAACAACAAAGAAGAAAATCATGTCTCTATTGCATTGTTCTCTTTGGCAAAGAGTTAAGCAAAGCCATATCAGGAATGGAATCAAACAGTAAGGCCAATATTTTCTGCTTTGGAAAAGCGTTTTATAAAGTTGTATGCTAGAAGAATTTGTTTTAAGATTGTTAGAAAACTTAACGGAGATAATGAAACATTATAACACTTTTAACATAAATAACAAATTTGTACCATACATTAAAGAAGGGTAATTAACCGGAATGGTCGAGGCCTGTGCTGGACACAGTTTCCTTAAAACAGATTCGCCGCCTAGCATCTGTTTCCCAGGGTACAACGGCCTAAGCAGATGTACTGCCGGACTTAACCAACTTGCCTAAAGCTCGAGTGTTTACCTTCGATAATGGGTGAAAATAGCTTACGGAGGTTTTCCTGTATGGAATGTGTATATGCCTTCTTGAGTTTGTAGACTCATTCTGTCCTTTTCTTTCTATAAAACCTCTCACTCTCTATCTTGCATCAAAACCATCTACACATATTTATATGTGTATTTGAGACAAATGAAAGGGTTAAACCCCCAAATTAAATGTAATATCAATAACGATATTCATTTCAACTAAATGCAAAAATAAATATGAAATTAATCATTCACTAATTTGATTAAATTATGTTTATATACACATTTCCAATTTGTAAGAAACACCTTCCAATTTTTCAAAATTACATAATCACCCCTTCTACACCATCTCAATGGTATTATTAGAAGGCTCAAATTCTCATTCAAAACATATTTTCCAACAACAAGGAGAAATAAAACTAACTTAACATGAAACATGGTTGCCATTTCAAGTTCTCGACTACAATATGGACATCCTTCAGAAGCCATGATTTTTACAGATATACAAGTTGATAACATTTGGAAATTCACACTATCTACGTCGTTCGTAAACATTTTGTAACCATGTTTGGAATAAACTTGGAGAGGCATTACCTTTGACTTGTCACTTAGATCATGTTGCTCTTTTAAATTGTTTAACCTTTTTCGGATCTTCAAGTTGGTAAAATTTGGAATTCTACCAAATCGGAAGCCATAACCCTCGACTTATAACTTGGGCTGAGTTGATTTTTTTTAAATGTTTAGTTTGTGTAGATGTACAAGTTGGTAAAAATCTCATAGCCTAGATTATCATAACCATTTTGTAAATAAAGAAGGAAAACAATTAAGATAGAAAACTAGTGCGTTAGGACAAAACTAATGAAAACTAGACTTATACCAAAGAGAAAGAAGAGTATGGTGATAAATTTGAAAATAAGTGCAATTCCAAGCATACATCAATGAACTTGCAACAATTGAGCTTATTATTGTTGTTTGATGTTACAATAGGGAAAAAGTCTAAAAAAACCTAATAATTGGTTATAATAGGTAAAGGGGAACGACCTATGAACCATCTAAACTCCAAGGTGAGGGCTTCCTTCAGCTTAAGCCATTTTTCTCCGACCTCATATATTAGTTTGGTTTAGAAGAAAAAGAGAAACCAAACCGATGGGGCAGCCTACCGGTTAAGGCTTGTGGAAGGTGTAACAACCAACCGAAGTTCGAATCCGGGGGTGAGCAACCAGGGGACACTGAGTATTAATCCCAGGGGAGCATGCTTTAGCTCTCGGTAAAATTACCAAGGATGTAGTCTGGGCAAAGCCCAGATGAACCCTATCAAAAAAAAAGAAAAAAAAAAGAAACTAGAAACCAATGACGACTTTGAATGAAGCAAGTTAGTACACAAACCTGCATGTTGCCCATAAGCATCCCAAATAGAACCAACCCTATGGTCGTAATAGAGTAAGAAAACAAGATGTCCCTGTAGTGAGTGCTTATTTTAAGGCATTGACCAAGAGAATTGGATCACAAGTTAAAACATTTTTTAACTCAACCATATATAGAACAGACCATCTTGATTTCAAAGATGAACCTCTTACACTCTAAAAACCCCACAGTGAACAGTATAACAATTTTTGGATCAATTCTCTTGTTTCTAAGATATGTTGTCTAAGACCATCAAAAAATATGCTGAAATCAAAATCTTTTGAATTTTTGCTTTCATTACTTTCAAGAAGAGGGCATGTGGTGTTGAGAAACCTAAAATCTCCTAACATGGCTTTCTCCACAATGTAGATACCTTGAGTTGCGGTTATGTCATTCAAATGCAATATTCCAGCATCTTAGTTAGCTATCGCAAGCAAGTACCATCCAAAGTTCTTTCTTAGTATTAGTCTCATAACAATATACATGCATTTATCAACGATTCAGTCATAATACTTGTAACATTATTTTTGATGGATGGGTGTAACATCTTTTTTTTTTTTTTTTATAGCAAGCAAGCACATGGAGTAAAAAAGTTAAAAGCAGATCCAGCCCATGCTTTTTCGGCGAGGAAGCCAGAATTTCTAATCACATTTCTAATAGAACAAAGAAAGTCGAAAAACTCGAAGGAGGAATTGAGAGAATATAACGATCTTCAAAAGATGTCATCAGAAATGAAGATCGTACATCTAAGTTGGGGATGATTACCAAAACTGCCAACTACACACCAAAACAATAATGGACATTTGATTAAATTGATATGTTGAAGAATTTTTTTTTTCTACAAAATAAATGAGAATATTTGATCCTAATTTTCCACATCATAAGCTAACATATTTAGACAAATGAAAATATGGAAATTATTTTCGTTAATACTTTTTGATGGATTTGTATGTCTATATACCAAAACTATAGTCAACGGTATCTTGTGTGTGTGTGTGTGTGTTGTTAATATCAAATTAAGCAACACAAAAGTAATATCTTATGGCAAATGGTAAATCCCAAGATCCACGAAGAGAATTGAAAAGATTGTAACGTACCAAGATTTATCAGAAGGAAAGAATCGTAAATGTTGGCGAACATCTCAAGTCTACTACTGTGCACATGCTAGGTCTTTTTTCTGCTTCCTACAACACCATGCATCTTGTACGTACTCAGTTGCCCATTACTTATTTAAGTGTTTTTCCAGTTTCTTTTGATAGTGACTACGCCATGCAACTTATATGTAGTTTACTGCCAATAAGGTTAACAAAGATTGTAAAAAGGGGGGGGGGTGGGGGNTATTTATAACTTCAAATACAGAATTCACAAGATTGTTACGAAAATAGAAAAGGATAAACCTAATCTAAACAATCTTAAGTTCAAACAACATTCACTTATGTACTAAGTGAGAAAAGAATAGAAAGAAAGAATATATAAGATAGAAAGAGTAAGGACTCAGTAAGAAATAGAAGAAGAACTGATGTGTTTGAAGAACACTATCTATCATCTATTTATACTGCATGCATTAAATGCATGACATAACCACTTCTACACGTGTTGTGTATTTAGGGGATATATTGTACTATTTACTATCGAATACATCTA
The DNA here is from genome assembly GCA_001633085.1 of Carthamus tinctorius. NCBI lineage: Eukaryota > Viridiplantae > Streptophyta > Magnoliopsida > Asterales > Asteraceae > Carthamus > Carthamus tinctorius. Next base: position 3,949 of record LUCG01132754.1, read on the forward strand.
TAGAGTATATAGTTAACAGTTGTTTTTGGGGCTGATAAGTACGTTGGGAACAGAGGAATGTCCCTTTTGTACTTGTGTCAGAAAACCATGGTTGTCCTTTTGTGCATAAAGAATTAAGACAAATAAGGAAATCTTCAGAAACAAGTCTCTGATTAGGGTGTAGAGGTCGTTGAGCCTTGAGGGAGATCAGCGGGTCGCTGAGGCTTGTTATCTTTAGACTGTCAAGCAAGTGTAGTTAGGCAGCTATCATTGAATCTGATTTCAGATCATGAGCGACATTGACTCAATCATCAACTACTTCTTCGACATTGCTGATGGTTCTGTATGCTTGACTTCTTTGTCTTCAGGGAGCGATACTTGGCTTCTTGATGTATTTTATCAGGGACGCTGAACAGACTCAGCGAGTCCATGACTTCGATACATAAATTACAAAGTCAAGCTTGAGATAACAAGAACTATCACTGAACAGACTCAGTGATAATTCCTCAAGCTGAAGTTAAAGCTAAGTATCTACACAAGTAAGATTAGGGTCACCATTATTTCATCAGTCTTAGGAGAGCTGGATCAAGAGACTCAATCAAGATACACCTGAAAAACGAATACAAAGCAAAATTATTATTCCACTCAATATGTTTATTAACATGCCTAGAATTAATATTAAGAAAGGAAACCTTCGAGTTTATGATTACCTGAAAAGCATGCTCAAGCCTCATCCTAAAGTTTTGACTAAACTAGGATGAAGCAAAAGTTTAAATGTCAGTAATTGTCTTTACCCTTCTACTTGTGGTGGGAAGTACTCCAGAAGGATGCAAAGCCAATCTAAGAAGCTCTTCTCCAAAGGTGTGACCATAATAAGGTTTCATTTCTAGATGATAGCCTGTTAGGCTTAGCCTTTCAATTGTGATGAAGACCATTCAGCTACCGAATACCTTTCTTGCATTATTGTGCTATCCTTGGCGTAAAAAACTGGCTTCATATGATCGCACATAACGTCGTACAATTGTTCCTCCAATTTACTTTTAAAGGTACTTGCTATAAAAAGTACTTGAATCTTAATTTAACCAACTTTAAATTTAAATACCGACCAATGCTACACAAAACACACAATCCTTCATTTTACTTAAAAGAGGTACCTACTATAAATAAGGTACTTAAATCTTAATTTAACCAAATTTTATATTTAAATAATGACCAATCTATATCTATATATAAAGCAGAAACATGGGCCGCTTACGTGGCGCTCTCACAATCGAGAATGACTCATTTTCTTTTATCTCGAATTTTCAATTTTTTTAATATATAAAACTTTTTCAAATATTTATTAAAAAACTTCAATAGCATTAAAGTCTTTTTTAATCATTGGAAGCTAGAGAGTCAGCTTCCTTTAGTAATTTTCCATACTCATTTAAATCTCCAATTAAGTCTCCGACTATCCTTCTTCTCCATTTGATTTAGCCGTTATCCTTTTCCTCTATTTAGGTTTAATTATCCTCCAACTATCCATTTGCTTAGAGGTACAACTTCCATTACACCTTTTTTCATTTTTTTCTAATCCCAATTCGATTACTATGGTTATCCTTTTGTTAGAGAAGAATTGTTTGGGATGTTGCAGACTTATGAACTTCATTCTATCAATATTGGAGATTTCAATTTTATTATTAGGTTTTTGATGTATGAAATTTTGTTTCATGGTTGAATTGTTCATGAATCATAGTAAAGACTTAGCTTTTGAAAAATTTTAAGATGTAATTATCAATTTCATATATGCAGGTTTTTTATATTTGTTGTGACATTACCATAGAAGAGATGACAAAAAACAAGGAAATGGAGCTTTTATACGAGTCCGGCTCAAGCAATGGAGAGAAAGTATGGCAAAGACCGAGTTCGACTCACGAACGATCAACAAATTAAGCATGTCATTTAGTCTTGCGCTATCAAAATTGTTGCGAGACTGGAGTTGACGTCTCATGAGCAATATATAGACTAAGGTCAAATTAACAGTCCTTCAAGTCCCTCTCAAAGAAAGAAGAATTATAACCATGCAGAAAATTCTATAAGTTGTAGGTCTGGCCACCATGTATGCTTCAAGAACCTCCTCAGTCCTCTCTTTGCTATAGATTATTAGATTATCCGACTTATTACAACTTGATTTTTTCATTAACCTACTTAATTTTTGGTGTCTGACATTCATATACTTATTCTACTGTCTGCTATAATTCGTTCTCTTTTCTCCCACTGAGTTGTTTTCTACTGCTTGGAATGCATATATAACATGCCATTTACCCAAACATTTAACCGATAAGTGCTAATTGGTAATACCGTAATAGTCAACAGTTTAACTCAAAATTACCGGGTATGATTTTAGTTATTAAACCAACATCATATGCAATAATTATCTAATAAACGCTTATCGACTAAGAGTCATCGCTCCGGATAAAATTCTCAATCATTGTCATGTACATCCGATAACGTAAATTGACTAACTGGTAATCACTCATCAGAAAATAACCTATCTTTTAGTTTATTAACAAGTATTACTTTTTAAATTTGTTACTGTATTTGTTCCTTGAAACTTACTTTTAAATTCGCACAAGAAGCTTAGAGAAATAGTAATACAAAAAATATGATTTCATGTGGTTTATGATACAATAAAAATGGTACGTACCATGTGGTTTCTGATACTAATGTGTTTTGATGGTGGTTAAACAATGAAAACCCACAAGCTTTTATAAGCGAACCCACGTATGCGTTGTAACTTAGTGATTTAATTAGTGATTTATATGAAATTGTTACGAAATAGAGATGCAACTTCATGTTGGGTTGGTGTCATTTTGAATATGACACCCAAATGAAGAAAAGATTCATAGAAAGAATGTCAATTACAAGGAAAGGCCTTGATCAACACATGCTACATGTTACAATATCAATATTATTTAAGAACAATTAAAGGTATGCATGTTTTCTTAATATTTTATACACTTTATGGATTTCATTATCAATTTAGGTTATTGAGTTTATGTTCTTAGTTGGAACATGAACTTAGTATAGAGATTATTTATCAACAAAGTTCGAGCATTTTGAATTTTACTTTTCACCCCTTTTCCCTTTTAATTGACTTCTGTTTTTTTGGAAATAGTTATCCCAACAAGATCCAATTGTTCTTTGCACCAATGTGACACAGAGAGGTTTACAAGTATAAATGTACTTTTGTTCTTTAGTGCATTTACATAAGAGCAGTTTGTTTGAGATCAATTCGGCCAACCATACAAACAACATGATCTCTTTGCCGAGCTTTTTGTAAAATTCTAAATGTATGACCCCGTTCAGTTAATTAAGCATCGCAAATATATACACAATGCAATAGATGGATGAGTCTTATTTAGCTTTAGATTTTTTCAATTCAGATAATTAAGTTTAATATTTTGTTAGAGATTGTCTATATATGGCTCGAATCATATGCATGGAATTCCAAATATCGCATAAATTCGGAAGCAATTATTGTAGAAGATAAATATGGTTGCAAAAATTAATTGCACAAGGAATAATTAAAAAAAGTAGGTGATTTCATAATCGTTCATTCGTTTGGTTGCTACATTATTTGCCATAGCCCATTGAACATATTTCATTTTGATTATCATTATAAACTATGAATTTGACACAAACACAATAAACTATGAATTTAACGTTAAATTTTGATTATCATTATACCACTAAATCATTATTAATCAAGTTAAACTCATCACTTTCAACAGCTTACTTATAAATAATGTATATTGTATATAAATTTGTAATAAGCCCATTTCTACAAGAAAAAATAATCATTTTTATATATTAATCAATGATTATTTTTTCTTTATTTTCCTTAGCGAGAAATTTGGTCATCGCCCAACGGGCGTGTCGATCACTAATGCTACATAAACACGAATTCTCCTAATGAAATTTTAATATAAATGGAAATTTTGTCTCTTGCATTTGCCGAAACTAGTAAAGAACTAAAAGACAACCCACAAACTGAATTGTTGAACTAAGTTAGATGTATCACTCACGATCCTTAGCAAAAGCAATCATAAATGACCTTTTATGTCCCTTCTTAGATTCCTTGGAAGATCAAAGGTATCTAACTCAATACCACCTAGTTATCTTCCACATATAATGATTGTGTCATCCAACTCGCTCCCTCAACTGCTCAGGGAGGGGGAAAACATATGACATGAGCTCCTCCACTTCATGCCTTCTTTCTTTCATCTCCTCCACTCTGTGAGTGGGATTTGAGAAAGACTGTAAATATTTATGCAATAGCAAAAACACTTCAACCATTGGATTCCTTGATAAATCCTATACGTGAAAGTATTTTGACGATTAAACTATAGGTCGTATTTCATCTATGTAGTGGCAACTGATGCAATAATGTAGATTTATAAAATATTACATTATAACAACATAAGAAAGCATGCTCCTGTATGATTCTTTAGAGTATTTTGCAAGACTTTTTAAACTTGAAATCTCTTGCAAATGCATGTGTGGGCCCCTCTTCCTTGCTTTTTTTCTCTTTTTTGTCTATAACTTATTATCTATGTAAATAATATATTGTATAATCATTGACTTTTAACTAATTTTAGAATTAAATTTAATTCATAAAATATAGTTAAAAAAACAAACAATAAAAGTTTAGTTTTTGTTCTACATTTTATAATTAATTTGTTATTTATATTATAATTATTTATATTGTTTATATTATAATTAATCAAATTGTTTATATTAAAAACAAAATTTATTAACGATTTTTGTGATATTATAAATTATTAAAATATGTAAATATAAATTATAAATTAGTTTGAGGGGACAACTTTTGAAAGGAATATGATTTTGCATTGACATGGAGGTTTATTGCAAAGGTGTTGTGGCATTTTAGAAAGATGAGTGACATTGCATTGATTTGGATGGTCTAAGACCCTAATTCACTAAACTCTAACCTGTTAAATTCAGTGCCTCTTCATTGTAGCACCGTCTTGCTGAGTCTTCACCACCTCCAACATGTAAGGCATACACATTTTAAGGACAGAAAAAGACGACACCTCTTAAACGTTATTGGGTCGGCATAACTCAAGGCACGTCTTAAAGCGCACACGTCTTAAAGTTCACGTATATGGTATTTTCAAAGCAATCTCCGTTAATTATTTTATGTTGAAATATTCAACACCATATTCATATATGCTTAGTTAATCGCATATTAATTGGTTATAACAGGTAAGGGGGAACAACCTATGAACCATTTAAACTCCAAGGTGAGGGCTTCCTTCAGCTTAAGCCTTTTTTCTGCGACATCATATATGAGTCTGTTGCCTTAGAAGAAAAAGAGAAACGGGAAACCAATGACGACTTTGAATGAACCAAGTTAGTACACAAACCTGCATGTTGCCCAAAACCAGTCCAAATAAAACAAACCTGAGGTCGTAATAGAGTAAGCAAACAAGATGTCCCCGTAGTGAGTACTTATTTTAAGGGATTGACCAAGGGAGCTAGATCAGAAGTGAAAACATTGTTTTAGCTTAACCATATATAGAACAGACCGTCTTAATTCCTAAAATGAACGTCTTAGACTCTACAAACCCCATAGTAAACAGTACAACAATTTTCGGATCAAGTCTCTTGTTTCTAGGATATGCTTTCGAAGGACATCAAGAAAAATATGTTGAAATCATAATCTTTTGAATATTTGGTTTCATTACTTTCAAGAAAAGGGAATGTGGTGTTGAGAAGCCTAAAATCTCCCAACACGACCTTCTCCACGATGTAGATCCCTTAAATTGCGATTATGTCATTCAAATGCAATATTCCAAAATCTTAGTTGGCTATCGCAAACAACTATCATCACAAAAGTTCTTTCTTAGCATTAGTTGCATAACAATGTACACACATTTATCAACGATTCAGTCATAATACTTCTAACATTATTTTTCATGAATGAAAGTAACATCTTTATAATATGGTTTGGAATAAATGAACTATTTCTTATAGGGCTAGCAAGTACATAGAGGAAAAAAATTTAAAGTAGCTCAACCCATGCTTTTTCGGGGAAGAAGCCAGAATTTCTAATCACCTTCTAATAAAACAAAAAAAGCCAAATAATTCAAAGGAGGAATTTAGAGAATATAACGATCTTCAAAAGGGTTGTCATCAGAAATGAAGATCATCCATCTAAGTTAGACATGATTACCAGAACTACCAATGACACAATAAAACAATAATGGACATTTGATTAAATTGACATGTTGAAGAATTTATTTCTAGAAAATAAATGAGAATATTTGATCTTAATTTTCCAAATCATAAGCTAATAGTATTTAGACGCATGAAAAGATTGAAATTATTTTCGTTAACAACCTTTGATGGATTTGTATGTCCATATACCAAAACTACAGTCAACGATATCTTATGTGTGTGTGTGTGTGTGTTGTTAATATAAAATTAAGAAACACAAAAGGAATATCTTACGGGAAATGGCAAATCTCGAGATCAACGGTGAGAATTAAAAATATAGTAACCTACCATGATTTATAGATGTAGAAGGAAAGAATCACAAAAGTTGACGAACACCTCAAGTCTACTACTCTGCACCTATTAGCTCTTTATTCTGCTTCCTATGACGCCATGCATCTGATACGTACTCTGTTGCCCATTGCTCCTTCAAGGATTCTTCTAGTTTCTTTTGTTAGTGACCACATCATGCAGCTTTTATGTAGTTTATTGCCAATATATGCAACTCAATCAAGATGCACCTGAAAAAAAGAATAGAAAGCAAAACTATTATTCCACTCAATATGTGTTATCAACATGCATAGAATTAATATCCAGAACGGAAATCTTCGACTTTGTGATTAACCAAAAGCATGCTCGAGCCTCATCAAAATTTCTTGATTAAACTGGGCGCAATGAACTTCAATTCATCAGCCCACGGAGTAAAAGTTCGAATGTCTTTAATTTTCTTACCATTTTATTTGTGGTGGGAAGTATTCCAGAAAAATGCAAAGCCTATCTAAGAAGCTCTTCTCCAAAGGTGCAACCATCTCTAGACGCGTAGCATGTAACGCGTACCCTATAACCATTTAATCTACCGAATCAAGTTTCTTGTTTCTAGGAAATGCATCCGAACACCATCAAGAAATATGCTGAAATCCAAATCCTTTGAATCTTTGGTTTAGAGAAACCTAAAATCTCCAAACACGGACTTCTCGACAATGTAGATACATTGAGTTGCGATTGTGCCATTCAAATGCAATATTCCAGCATCTTAGTTAGCTACCACGAGCAACTTCCATTTCTAGACGTGTAGCCTATAACGCGTAGCCTGTAATCATTAAAGCTACAGAAGCAAGTCTTTTGTTTCTAAGATACGCTTTTGAAGACAATTAAGAAATATGCTGAAATCCAAATCTTTTGAATCATTGGTTTCATTACTTTCAAGAAAAGGGAGCGTACCATTAAGAAATCTAAAATGTCCTAACACGGCCTTCTCCATAATGTAGATCCCTTAAGTTGCGATTGTGTCATTCAAATGCAATATTCCAACATCTTAGTTGACTAACGCTAGCAACTACAATCACAAAAGTTCGTTCTTAGCATTAGTTTGAACGTCTTTATATTTCATTACCGTTTTATTTGTGGTGTGAAGTACTCCAAAAAGATGCAAAGCCCATCTTAGAAGCTCTACTCCAAAGGTGTATACATTATAAAGTTCTATTTCTAGACGCGTAGCCTGTAACGTAGCCCGTAGCCCGTAGCGCATAGCCCGTAATACGTAGCCCGTAATAATTTAAGCTGTCGAATCAAGTCTCTTGTTTCTAAGATATGCTTTCGAATACCATCAAGAAATACGCTGAAATCCAAATCCTTTGAATCTTTGGTTTAGAGAAACCTAAAATCTCCCAACACGGACTTCTCGACAATGTAGATACATTGAGTTGCGATTGTGCCATTCAAATGCAAAATTCCAGCATCTTAGTTGGCTATCCTGAGCAACTTCCATTTCTAGATGTATAGCCTATAACGCGTAGCCTGTAATCATTAAAGCTACAGAAGCAAGTCTTTTGTTTCTAAGACATGCTTTCGAAGACAATCAAGAAATATGCTGAAATCCAAATCTTTTGAATCATTGGTTTCATTACTTTCAAGAAAAGGGAACATCCGTTGAGAAATCTAAAATGTCCCAACACGGCCTTCTCCACAATGTAGATCCCTTAAGTTGCGATTGTGTCATTCAGATGCAATATTCCAGTATCTTACTTGACTAACGCTAGCAACTAAAATCACAAAAGTTCTTTCTTAGCATTAGTTTGAACGTCTTTAATTTTCATTAACGTTTTATTTGTGGTGTGAAGTACTCCAAAAAGATGCAAAGCCCATATTAGAAGCTTTACTCCAAAGGTGCATCCATTATAAAGTTCTTTTTCTAGACGCGTAGCCCGTAGCGAGTAGACCGTAGCGCGTAGACCATAGCGCGAAGCCCGTAATCATTTAAGCTATCGAATCAAGTCTCTTGTTTCTAAGATATTTTTTCGATGACAATCTAGATTTATGTTGAAATCCAAATCTTTAGTATTTTTGGTTTCATTACTTCCCAAAAAAGTGAACGTGGTGTTGAGAAACCAAAAACCTCCCAACACGGCCTTCTCCACAATGTAGATCCCTTAAGTTACGATTGTGCCATTCAAATGCAATATTCCAGCATTTTAGTTGGCTATCGCAAGCAACTACCATCACAAAAGTTCTTTCTTAACATTAGTTGTATAACAATGAACACGCAGTTATCAACGATACAGTCGTGATACTTCTAACATAATTTTTCATGAACGAGCTTAACGTCTTTGTAATATGGATTGGAATAAATGAACTATTTCTTATATGGCTAGCAAGCACATAGAGGAAAAAGTTAAAAGCAGCTCTAGCCCATGATTTTTCGATAAAGAAGCCAGAATTTCCAATCACCTTCTAATAAAACAAAGAAAGTTGAATAATTGGAAAGAGAAATTGAGAGAATATAACGATGTTCAAAAGATTCCTCAACTCTACTACTCTGCACCTACTAGGTCTTTTTTCTGCTTCCTACGTCGTCATGGATCCTGTATGTACTCAGCTGCCCATTGCTCTTTCAAGAATTTTTCCAGTTTCTTTTGGTAGTGACTATGTCATGCATCTTGTGTGTAGTTTATTGCCATTATTTTCGGATCAATCGAGATGCACCTGAAATAAACGAATACAAAACAAACTTATTATTTCACACAATATGTTTATCAGCATGCATAGAATTAATATCCAGGAAAGAAATCTTCGACTTCGTGATTACCGGAAAACATGCTCGAGCCTCATCCTAAAGTCTTGATTAAACTGGGTGCAATGAACTTCAATTCATCAGCCCATAGAGCAAAAGTTTGAACGTCTTTAATTTTCTTTACCATTTTATTTGTGGTGGGAAGCACTCCAGAAAAATGCAAAGCCTATCTAATAAGCTCTTCTCCAAAGGTGCAACCATCTCCAGATGCGTAGCATGTAAAGCGTACCCTATAACCATTTAAGCTACCGAATCAAGTCTCTTGTGTCTAGGATATGCATCCGAACACCATCAAGAAATATGCTGAAATCCAAATCCTTTGAATCTTTGGATTGATTACTTTAAAAAAATGGCAGGTAGAGTTGACAAACCTAAAATCTCCCAACCCGCACTTCTCGAAAAAGTAGATACATTGAGTTGCGATTGTGCCATTCAAATGCAATGTTCTAGCATCTTAGTTGGCTATCACGAGCAACTTCCATTTCTAGACGTGTAGCCTATAACGCGTAGCCTGTAATAATTAAAGCTACAGAAGCAAGTCTTTTGTTTCTAAGATATGATTTCGAAGACAATCAAGAAATATTCTGAAATCTAAATCTTTTGAATCATTGATTTCATTACTTTCAAGAAAAGGGAACGTGCCGTTGAGAAATCTAAAATGTCTCAACACGGCCTTCTCCACAATGTAGATCCCTTAAGTTGCGATTGTGTCATTCAAATGCATTATTCCAGCATCTTAGTTGACTAACGCCAGCAACTAAAATCACAAAAGTTCTTGCTTAGCATTAGTTTGAACGTCTTTAATTTTCAATAACGTTTTCTTTATGGTGTGAAGTACTCCAAAAGATGCAAAGCCCATCTTAGAAGCTTTACTCCAAATGTGTATCCATTATAAAGATCTATTTCTAGACGCGTACCCCGTAGTGCGTAGACCGTAACGCATAGCCCGTAATCATTTAAGCTATCGAATCAAGTCTCTTGTTTCTAAGATATGCTTTCGAAGACAATCTAGAAATATGTTGAAATCCAAATCTTTAGAATTTTTGGTTTCATTACTTTCAAGAAAAGTGAACGTGGTGTTAAGGAACCAAAAATCTCTCAACACGGCCTTCTCCACAATGTAGATCCCTTAAGTTACGATTGTGCCATTCAAATGCAATATTCCAGCATTTTAGTTGGCTATCGCAAGCAACTACCATCACAAAAGTTCTTTCTTAACATTAGTTGCCTAACAATGAACACGCAGTTATCAAGGATTCAGTCGTGATACTTCTAACATTATTTTTCATGAACGAGCTTAACATTTTTGTAATATGGGTTGGAATAAATAAACTATTTCTTATATAGCTAGCAAGCACAAAGAGGAAAAAGTTAAAAGCAGCTCTAGCTCATGATTTTTCAGTAAAGAAGCTAGAATTTCCAATAATCTTCTAATAAAACAAAGAAAGCTGAATAATTCGAAGGAGAAATTGAGAGAATATAACGATCCTCAAAAAATTCCTCAAGTCTACTATTCTGCACCTACTAGGTCTTTTTTCTGCCTTCTACGACGTCATGCATCCTGTATGTACTCAGCTGCCCATTGCTCCTTCAAGGCTTTTTCTAGTTTCTTTTGGTAGTGATTATGTCATGCATCTTGTGTGTTGTTTATTGCCATTATTTTCGACTCAAACGAGATGCACCTGAAATAAACGAATACAAAAAAACTTATTATTTCACACAATATGTTTATCAACATGCATAGAATTAATATCCAGGAAAGAAATCTTCCACTTTGTGAGTACCCGAAAACTTGCTCGAGCCTCATCCTAAAATCTTGATTAAACTGGGGTGCAATGAACTTCAATTCATCAGCCCATAGAGCAAAAGTTTGAACGTCTTTAATTTCCTTTACCATTTTATTTGTGGTGGGAAGCACTCCAGAAAAATGCAAAGCCCATCTAAGAAGCTCTTCTCCAAAGGTGCAACCATCTCCAGATGCGTAGCATGTAAAGCGTACCCTCTAACCATTAAAGCTACCGAATCAAGTCTCTTGTTTATAAGATATGCATCCGAACACCATCAAGAAATACGCTGAAATCCAAATCCTTTGAATCTTTAGTTTCATTACCTTAAAAAAATGGTAGGTAGAGTTGAGAAACCTAAAATCTCCCAACACGGACTTCTTGACAATGTATATACATTGAGTTGCGATTGTGCCATTCAAATGCAATATTCCAGCATCTTAGTTGGCTATCACGAGCAACTTCCATTTCTAGACGTGTTGCCTATAACGCGTAGTGTGTAATCATTAAAGCTACAAAAGCAAGTCTTTTGTTTCTAAGATATGCTTTCGAAGACAATGAAGAAATATGCTGAAATCCAAATCTTTTGAATCATTGGTTTCATTACTTTCAAGAAAAGGGAACGTGCCGTTGAGAACTCTAAAATGTCCCAACACGGCCTTCTCCACAATGTAGATCCTTTAAGTTGTGATTGTGTCATTCAAATGCAATATTCCTGCATCTTAGTTCACTAACGCTAGCAACTACAATCACAATAGTTCTTTCTTAGCATTAGTTTGAACGTCTTTAATTTTCATTAACGTTTTATTTGTGGTGTGAAGTACTCCAAAAAGATGCAAAGNCTTAGAAGCTATACTCCAAAGGTGTATCCATTATAAAGTTCTATTTCTAGACGCGTAGACCGTAGCACATAGCCCGTAATCATTTAAGCTGTCGAATCAAGTCTCTTGTTTCTAGGATATGTGTAATAACCAGGATTAGAGAATATATTTATTTTCGCATTTGGAACCATTTTGAGAATTCTTTAATTTCAAAGGACTAATGTAAATTTTGGGTAAGGCAAAAGTTAGAGGGTCAAAGGTGTTATTTTGAAATTCCTATTAAAATTATGGGCTTAGCCAATTTTTGGAGAAGACCCCAGCCCAAAGATTGTATTTAAGGATGCTGATCTAGGGTTTTACCATTTTTGGGAAATTATCAATGCGTGGGTGTGCGTGGTTGAATAGAGAGAGAGAGAGCAGCAGCAAAGGACATCATTGTCATCATCATCGCTATCATCATATTCAGGGTAAGATCTTAGTTTTAAATTTGATTATATTTGATTAGGAGCACTTTTTGTGAAGATTTAATTGGTAGATTTTAACTGTTG